>CAJNOL010002417.1:0-39301 GCA_905250125.1 Rotaria sordida | reverse complement strand
CGTTTAAACGCTTAAAATTTAGAACTATGTGGATACAAAAAAGTTTACATCTTGAAACACCTGGAAGTCAATGAAACTAGCCGTCTAAACGGTTACTATTTACTATAAAAAAGGTATCCGAAATATTTGATGCTGCACTATGTTGAAATACTGAAGCACCCATCGTTTAAATGCTTGAACTTTCTGAATAGTTAATCTAAAAAATATATGGAGAAAATAACGTCTAGAACTCTCAACTTTGAAGGATGAATGTCGTCAGTAATTATTGCAGAAATCCGAATGATAAAAGTGTTGGGGAAAACGCTCAAAAATCTCAACTTTTTGATGCGTGAAATGGGTTTTTGGACCCAATGGCCGTTTACACGATTACAAAGCAAGCTTTCGAGGTGTTAAAACGTCTACAAATATTCAATAGAAAAAAACTGTACGTTTTCACCGGTGGAATTTTAGAATTCTGAGTGTTTACACGGCCATCTTTTTTTTAACGCGTGTAAACGCTTGAAAAAGTCAGTTTTACGGTGTGTACACGCGTTTTTTCGAATTCTTGTCTGCTAGGGGAATGGGTGAAAATAAGGCATCAAATTGTTAAATTCATCTAATAACTGAGTCTCTTCATAGTAACTCAGTGCCATTTCATATTTATCTTGTCACAAATAAATATATTCAACAAAATGAGTGTTTCATTAGCCTGAAAAGATTTTTCTACCTGCTTGAGTGCTTTCGAGTCATATTTTGAGGTGATTGATCAATGTGGCAAATCATTCTCACTTCTGCAAATATCAAATTAACTGATAACAAGTGGTGAATGATCCTTTGAAAGAGAAATCTCTTCTAATTATGACACTAACGAATTGTCAGATGGGTACATCCATGGGAACCCAACCACTTTTTGGGAAAAGTGTTTTTTTATTGAATTTTTTATGCTGATTAGGCTGATCGTGGACAGAAAATAGGTTTAGGCGAAAAAAGTTTTCGACTTCTATCTGAAATACTGGTGAATCAGATTGTTGTTTAGGTACGCCTAAGGAGAGAGATGATCTCCAGATTATTACAGTGTTTGAAGCTGATATTCTGGTCAAAGATAGAAGGTCACTAGACTAGCACAATCTCGAAAGAATTCTTGTTTTCAATGTATTATGACCAAAATATGAGACTTTTAAGGAGGGCAATATCTACGTATTTACGATGAAAAAAGCATTTTGACTAAAATTATGCAGAAGTCGTACTTCTTAAAAATCTCATGTTTCGGTCATAATACATTGAAAACAAGAATTCTTTGGAGATTGCGCTAGTCTAGTGACCTTCTATCTTTGACCAGAATATCAGCTTCAAACACTGTAATAATCTGGAGATCATCTCTCTCCTTAGGCGTAACTAAACAACAATCTGATTCACCAGTATTTCAGATAGAAGTCGAAAAATTTTTTCGCCCAAACCTATTTTCTGTCCACGATCAGCCTAATGAGCATAAAAAATTCAATAAAAAAACACTTTTCGAAAAAGTGGTTGGATTCCCATGGATGTACCCATAAAACACATTATAGAGAATGAAAGATAGTAAAAGACAAAAAAGTATGTGCTGTAAAACGACATTTTATTAATAAATTTCAAGTTGATGGACTATTAAATGATATAGTCTCTCATTCGATGAGAACATGCTACATATTGTAATATCTTATCTGTACAATGTCATCATATTTTTATTATAAATTAAAGTCAATGGAAATTAACTTCAATATGTCAGTGAAGTCAGTATACCTGACTCACCAGAGACACCGATTATGTCAGTGCATAAGTAACCCGTGCCGCACTAATCATCGGTGTTTTAGTGATGTTGGTGTCAGTTTGTTCAATATTTCAGTGATAAGTGACACTGAATCTATCGGTGTGCACTAAGCGTCTTATCAGTGTCAATCGGTGTTCAGTAAATCGACACCGCCCATTCCTAATGCGACATCTTTTTTTGATTATCGCTGTGGCGCGGCAGCGGCAGATTGTCAACTGCGACGGACATCTCTGGTCAGGAGTTTGTTCACAATCGATTTTCAGACATTAATTTCGCAGTTTCTATCCAAATTATTTTGTAGAAGAGGCAACGACATCCATCGGTGACGGAAGATTTGTTATGATACACAGATTCCATTAACTTACACGCTTATAACTCAATTCGGCGTATCACTACGCGAGAATGAATGCATGTGTGTATCGTGAAGAAGTGCGCACTATTCTCGCCACACCTGATTTCATTTTGGCACTGACTCAGTATAACGAACACAAAAATGGAGATTAGTACGCCGTGTGAAACGAAAATTTAATTCCTCGTTTAATTGTAGTTTTATTTCTGTTCTCATCACGAATTCATCAATATCGAAATCATACTATATTACTGGATGATCGTCTTCCATAGTTAAATTTGTTTTGTGACCCCCAGTTCAAGATCGGCACAGAGATGGGACGGGTAGATGTAAAATTACTTATAATGTCTCATGAAACAGCAGCCAATAAATAGAAACCTCACATGCGAGCTCAGTATTAGAAGAAATTATGTTAGTTTTTGCTTCGACTTGGCAGCATGATGTGCTCTGTTTTTCTCTTTCTTTTGATGATGTGAGTGTAGTATGGTTTTGCTCTATCATTATGTGCTACAACACCGCATGTATTTCATGCGGCAGTGCTGTCAGCCAAGCAAAGTGGCTACGAAATGGAAGGCAAAGATGAAAAAACTTGATTTTCTTTAACTGCGATGTGAAGAAGCGGCAGATTTTCTCTTCTGTCAATGAAAGATTGCTTGCTGGTTATCTTTTTTCTTCTACTGGTGATCCCCGGTCAAAGAGCGACAGTGATTTCTCTTGTTTTGTATGTGTGCGTGTGTGTGTAGAGCCGATGACAGATGCAATAAATATACACGCCTCCGTCTTCTTTGTGTAATAACAGAGTAATTTTGTTGCCTCCTTCCATGGACGGAAAAAATATTATTCCATCAGTCGCTTTTCAATAGAATCACTTTACATTTTATTTCGATTTTCTCTCGCGTAGGACAACTAAAAATGGTGTTTCTACAGCAATGCTACCTTATGATGATTTTCATTCTCGTCATTGTTTTGTGTTTCATTATGCCGGCCGTAATGGGTAAATAGTTCGCTCGACGAATTCGCTTATGCTTCATAATAACTATGTATATATGTTCTAGGAAGACCCTGTGGATGTCCGTGTATGAGGTGTGCCGCCGGTTACCAGTGTATACAAGGCTTAAATGGTCTTGGGCAGTGTGTCAACTTCAAATTCGACTGGCTTGATGTTTAAACAAGGCCAGCGGCCAACCATTCACCATAATACTCTGCCGCGATCTTTGATTGATTTTTTTATGTAAAAGCAATAAAGTGTCAAAAGATAACTAGCAAGTCCGATAGTATGCAAATATCAAGGAGAAGTTCGCCAGAAAAGAGAGCTAGATCATCTTATTGTACCTTCAAATTATACGTTTTGTGCAAGTTTTTATCAAATCTCATGAGAGATACCAAAGTCATGCACGTATTGAAAAATCCGAGATTTTGAGAACCCACTCCTATGCAAACGGAAGTCGCTCAAACTTTAGTTTTTGTGTCAGATGTAAACCAAAGCATGGTCTAACTTTATCTACAATGTCAAAGTTTTTTAAAGCTCTTCCAGCGAGAAACAGTTAAAATTGACAAAAAGGTTGATGAACTACTTCTGCCAACAATTGGTTATGCCTGACTATAAATAGACAAATGTCAATAGAGCAAAGAAGCTTGCCAGTGTATCCCGCAGGGAAAAAGGTAAAACTCTCTCTGGAGTAACTTTAAAAGGCAAGAAGTATGCATTTATATAACAATAGTTGGCGTTGAAGACACTTTAATTCTGTTTCTTAACCCTTTCGAGGCAATGTGATTTTACAGAGTTTTCAATAATTTTCAAAAGATTACAGCTCAAATGCAAAGAGATATACAAGTGATTTTTATATCAAATGAAAGCCCGTTAAAAACGAGATTTAAGAGTATAACTGATAATTCATAGGGTGATGATAAGCCATAGAATCAGGGATAGTTTCTAAAATGTTAGGGATGTAACTAGTGTACTTCCATAGTTAGTCATCCATAAGGGTGTGGGTGTGGGTGTGGGTGAGGGTGTGTATAGAAATTATTTAATAGCACAAGCTACTTACGACCGGTTTCGCCCTTGCTTAAGGGTCCTCATCAGGTAAGTTCGGCTATTAAATTATTGCTGCAATTCGATCCTAAATCTACAAATTGCGGTGTGTTTATAAATGAATTTCATTGAATAGCACAAGCTATACGTACGACCGGTGTCGACCTTGGTTGGAGTAGTTGGTGTTTACGCAGGACGGTTTCTGCTGTTTGATTACTTGGATTTTTGTTTATGTGTCGTCTCTTTTCTTTACTCGAAGCTGCAAGCTGACTATGGTTTTGAGAGAATTCGTCCTTGTCGATTGTAGAATTTAGGAAAGTTCCACTCGAGTCATCATCCAGTAACTCGTCATTTGGGATTATACTCTTAGTGTCATCATTTTGGTTAGATTCATCTTCCTCTTCGATGATTGTTCGCTGCAGATTATTAGACTCAATATTTTTATCGTCGTCTTCGTCTATATGGTCACTCTATTCATGAAAGATATCATCGCATCGATCAATATCTTGTTCAACCGA
This sequence comes from Rotaria sordida, assembly GCA_905250125.1. Lineage (NCBI taxonomy): Eukaryota > Metazoa > Rotifera > Eurotatoria > Philodinida > Philodinidae > Rotaria > Rotaria sordida. The sequence goes on along the minus strand of CAJNOL010002417.1, from coordinate 34,616 downwards.
TATTAAAATGTGTTCTCTTAGAAAATCATTCAAAATCTTTAAAATGATACATACATCTTCGCCTGAATCGGTCATTTCGCCTTCTAGAAATCAAGAACTCAATCTACACAAGCATTGAAATCTGAAATAAGTAATGCAAAATTCTCTAAAATTGAATAATAAAAGAACAATTTTCTTAAAAAAAATTATATTAAAGATCGACTTATATCTGTCTCTAATAGAATTGCTCTGTAATAACCTACAAAAGGACACGATTTATATAATATTTAGAAAGAAATCTGAAAATTCAGTTACAATGGGCAACAAAAAACGATATCGAATGTGTCAAATAGGTTCTTTTTCATAGATTGAAAGAGTCTTATGCCGAGACATTAATTTTAGAGATGTATATTTGCTTCGATGATACTTCAATTGGATTTCTTCTCTGTTCGAAGTTTGGTGAAAGCACGAAGTTTTAATTTGTAGACGGATACAAGGTGTTCACTAATATTGTTGAAACGTTTTATCATAATATCGAACATAACTTTAGTTAATGTTCTATCGGATAGATGTGTAGATTCATTTTCTTTTAGTTTATTGATGGCATTATTAAACTGTAATCGACATTGATTTGCTCGAACTTCAGCAGCTTCAACATAAACCTGCATCATATCAACTTTTGTTCGTTGTAAAATTTTATCATATCGACCTTTTAGAGATTGAGCTGTCTCCGTATCCATTATTGTATGTATTGGAGTAGGTATCGATATTTCGAGTTTATCAAATGATGTTGGTAGATGATTATGAGTGATGCGCTGTTTTAATAGAGCAAGTTCTAGTTTGGATTTCTCCATATCAAATTTCTTTTGTGTAAGATATTGAAATAGTTGTTTCTAAATAGAAGAAGATAACTAGGAAATATAATGTTTTATACTGTTCCAAAACTTACTTGATACACATTTGAATTTTCGCTATAAAATTCAAGTTCGAATTCCTCTACACAACATACTGACTCAGGATCGAAAAGACACTCAAAGGCATCGTTATGAAGTTTTTCTCTCGTTATATCGGTTTTCTTCGAAACTTCCACACGGCAGTTTCGACAAATTAGTTTTCCGTACGAGTTTTTCATTTGAAAAATCTCGAATAAGGTGATAGCTTGCGATACAGTAATGGGCCGCAAGCCAGTCCTAGCAAGTGATATTATTTTTCTTACATTCAAACAAGCATCACATTTATTATTCACCGAAGAAAAATAAATCTTTTGTAAAAGGATGTTCCTATGCTCGTCACATACAAAAACGGTATCGATATCGAATTTATGCTGAAAAAATAAGTCAGCTCTGAAAAGCATTACTTCTAAAAGATTTTCAGCATCCGGAAAACATTTTAGTTTTACTTCTTCGTTTTTCAATTCTGATAACTGTGTCCGATTTAACTTAGACGAACAATTAATTCCATCACAACATCCAGTAAAAAACATTTATCACTACTCATCTCTAACAAACCAATTGTTACTTACTTAATAATTAACGGAAATAATTGTTTATTAATCGATTTTTTAACCAATTAGTAATATAAATAACTGTTTTTAACGTTCTTCTTTGTACAAATGTATCGCTGTAAAATGATTGCGTAATTTACAAACGTATATAGAAAAGAATAAACTACGCTATTCACGTGGTATATATCTTCCATATAAAATGTTTCCTTCCTGTCGATATTTCTTTCTCCTCACATGTCTATGGTTATGTATTTAATCAGACGTCTACGTTCTGTTAAAAGGAGCGAAAATGAACTTGAATAGCTTGTCTCTAAAAATTGCACACATTACCACATTATGTAACAACGTTCTAAGATTAATTATTCGATCTTGCCTATATATAAGACAATAAGCTTTGATTCATTAGTTCATATGGAGCTCATGTTCACTGAAATTAGTTGTACTTACGTGAAAAATATTTTAAATACTTCAAAATCTATTGAAAACTTACTTTTCATGAAATAAAAATACTTATATTAATTTTTTTTTCTATAAATGTTGTCTAGTTGGTCAACCTTGTGAGACGTTTTTTGCCCCTAGGAGGTATTTTTTTAAACTTTTTTTTAACCATTTTGTAGAGGAGAAAAAACTGTACAACATATCCAAAATTCAGCGTGGGGTCTCATAAAATGGCTGAATGCCAGCTAATATACTGAAAACGGTTGACATATTTTTTGTTAAAAAATTGGTGGTCACTGCCAGTATTTGATAAATAAAATAGGTTTAGTCCATTGAAAAGTAATATGTAAATAGATAATTTTATTCAGCTTTCGATGCTCTATCTTTTGGTATATTACACGAAAAAATTTGTTAATTTTTTGTCATCAAAAAAATCCCAACTTTATATACATGATTTTTTATGATTTTTGGGAATTAGGATTCTGACCCCCTGAAAAGTCGGATCGGGCTAACTTTTCAACAACTCAACCAAATGCGCTAAAAATTTGGATTTAGAGGTTTTAGACCATGCTGAACAAAATGAGAATATTAAATCAAAAAAAAATTTTTTGACGAGTGCTTCGATTTCTTGATGGCCTCATGGGCTCGCTCTTAAGGAATTGAAACATTCATATCATGTGTTGCTTGTAGAAGAACTTTAAAATAAAATAAGATAATTATTTTTACTTGAATAGATTTATATGTTTATTCAACTGAGCATCGAGACGTTTTCGTTTAAGTGCAACTGTAACTACAGATTGTCCAGCTATAGTCGTTTTTATAGCTAGAAATCGATTGAGAATACTTTATTCACCTAATTTCATAGTTGTAATTTTTTTCGTCATAAACAAATGAAACAAATCTTCTTCATCATTATCATTGATTGTATGACCAGGAAATAAAAAGAATAATAATAAATGATGACGTACTTATGTTATATCTGTATGGTACGTTTTATACAAGAAATTGAATAAAAACTGAATTATAATATTTAACTAAGTTTATTTAATTGAATTCTTTGCAGATCCATTAATTATGAATTATAAATATATGTTCAATTAGAAACTCTGACTATTATAGAGACGAATGATATATTGTCAGAGGTTTTAAAATAATCTATTTTTAAACAGAAACTATAATAAATGAATATATGAAAATGACAACAATTTTTATAGTTGATAGACGTGCTCGTCAATGTTATCAATACGAAAATGCTTACATTTAGAATGACTATTATGTCAATTCACTTGATTCATTGAACATCGTCATACTTAGAAAAAACTTATTTCTTTTGTTAGATACATCTTCAATGCATAATTGTTTTTTCTCTTAATACCAATATATACGATACATGTTGAGTTATATTTTCTTCGAAAATATACGCGCTTCATCAACTTATTATTGGAAACTGAATTATTCATCTTGTTTGTTTGTTTTTACTTTCTATTAAGTCTTTAATTAGAATCTTTTACTACTAGTATTTAGATGAATTACCGGAGAATGATTGATGGAAAGAATAACGTCTTCACATATATTTAGTGTTCGTTTTCGTAATTTTTTTCTCTTTTTCCTCTCTGCTACGAGTTGCCTTTTTGTTCAGCAATAACTCCGTCCTCATTTTAATCGGATCATAATAGTCAGATTAAATGCCTATTTCAACTTACAATAGTTTTGATAGATTATAAAATTTTGTTTTGTTCTAAAATAATAAATTTCTCATGGCTATAATAAAAAAAGATTGTAAAACGTTGAATAAAATGATTCTTGCCTTTTCACAGTGTATTGTTGACGACCAAAAAACAACGATTAAATGTTGTTGTTGTGTAGAAGAAACATTATTAATCAACGATAACGAAAATCTAAAAGAAGAATTTTGTATTTTTCTGTTTTTTTTTCAAAAATAAATTACTTTTTTAGTTTGTTCCGTAAATAATCATCATGTAAATGTAAAGATTTAAAATCTTTTTAATAACCATGATAAATTCATGTTATGTAAATGAATAAAGATCACACTTTCATACCAATTTTTGTTCCCCTAGCAAGACGATTCTGAAAAAATAAATAATTTGATAAAAATGTATGTCTTCAAATAAATAAATCTAATGTGAAAGAATAAAAAAAAACAATTGAATAATAAAAACATACTTGTGTGTGTTCGTCTATTCTGTGCTCATTACTGATAATGTGAGCCACAATCGTTTTTTTTTTCTTTTGTTCGTTCTTTCTCGTGTTCTGTTAAGACAGGGGAACATGTGAGAGAGAGAAAAAAAGAAAAAAGAAATAGGTCAAGAGAGGAATTTTCTTTTTTGTCTTCTCTCGCCTATAAGTCATTGTTCATGTTATCATTGATGATCAATGATAACATTTCATAATTAATCTATATATCAATTAAGCTTTATCCATACACATACATTGAGATAGTTGTAATTGAATATATTTCAATGTACGTGTGTCCTGATTAAAGCTTAATTGAAATCGACTTCTAATTATATTTCGACAACAAAAAAAAATGATTTTTGGGCGTATATATACGAATAACTTTCTATGTGAAATCATTCAAATTTTTGAATCAAATAATAATAATTTTTCTTTTCTGTTTTAGATTGGCTTCAACCAAACAATATGAAACAATTCAACAACAAACCAGACAATAAAATGAAATGTAGGTATCAGTTTTACTTTTTTTTTCTTTTACAATCATAAGGATGGTGGGGTAAGGCCTCCTTTGATCTTTTTATTATTTTTTTTTAATTTTAGGGAATAAACAATGAAGAAAAAGATAACATTAGGGTAAGTTATCTCATTCTATTTCATTAAATAACATTGATTAAATTTTTTTTTCTGTTCTTTTCAGCTATCAATATCATCGCATCATCAACATCAGACACGGTAAGTAATTTTTTTTTTGAGATGAGAATAGGTAGTGAGATTGAGGGGTTAGGGTGAGACTAAGAAAAGTGAGTGTTAGTAGAGAGTGGGTGAGTCATGTCCATTGAGGTCAGGTCCCTGTTAGTTACAGGCCTTCCGAGTAGGCCCTAAAAACCCGGCCAGGAATCGTCTTGGTGTCCGTGGCACACGACCAGGCTTATTCAGACTCATTGACATATCTCTCTCGCGGAGAGGGTATGAATGATATGAGTCTGTTCTCTGCGTGCATGAGCGTTACGCTCGCCACGGCTCCACCAGGATGGTTCCTGGTCGCGCGCGAATAGAATAGACATTCGTTTCATCAATTCAATGCGATTTATTTGAAACGAAAGGAACACAAATAATAATCGATCAGCTTGAGTTTATTCCATTGAAAAACGTTGAACACGATGATTGTTACTATCGACGACATAGAGATTGTCATGTCGATCGAAGGACAAACCTCGGAGATAGTGAAACTGATTTGCTCCTTCTCCTTGACCATTTCCTCCCACGATGATAGTACCCAGTTTTGCCCCTTTAGGCCAACGCATCACTCGATTATTCCCCGACTCTGCCACATAGATGGTACCCAACGTATCGACAAACAGTCCATTAGGATACGACAATTGTGTCAGAGCATTCCCTTGGCCTTGACCTCCAGCGACGACAATTCCTTCTTTTGCACCTTTATTCCATTTCATTACACGATGATTGTAGTTGTCTGACACATAGACAGTCTGTTGGTGGTCGACAAAGATGAAGGTCGGCCAGTTGAGTTGATTGAGACCATCACCTTTGCCATTGCCACCAGCCACGATAGTTCCATTCTTGTCTCCTATTTGATATCGTCTAACTTCATGTTTTTCTGTGTCAGAAATGTATAGATTTCGCTGATCATCCATGGTCAATCCCCGACACCAGATGTTGGCAACGAGGATTTCTCCTTCAATTGTGCCACTACGACGAGACCATCGAACGACTCGTCGATTGCCCCGGTCACAAATAATGAAACTATTCGTCTCTTTGTCAATCAACACATCAGTTGGACAATTCAATTGATCCAATCGATTTCCTTGGCCACTGCCACCGGCTACTACTTGTCCATTCGTATCACCCATCTTCCATTGGATGGTACGATGATTGTAGCAGTCAGCGATGACAATCGTTTGATCATTATCAACGAAGAGACCAAAAGAGCGGTAGAGTTGATTGGTGGCATTGCCTTCTTCATGCTCTCCAGCAACAGTTACTCCATTCTGTGCCCAACGGGCATCAACTGGGATACTGGGAATTACTACAATGAACAAAAAAGAAAAGAAATCGTCGTTATCGAAGAAATCTCGTCTCTCATGAGAGCAAGCGCTACAAATATGACATTCATCTTTGAGAATGCTCATTCCACAGATAAAAATTCAGAAGTCTTTTCCTAGTTTCTTCTGAGAAAAAAAGGATTTGGTAACGATTCTTACATCTATGTTACTTCTAGTTTTTGCCAAGATCTTTTTGATCATAAAAATAACACCTTGAGATTGTTGTAATGAGGTTCTCCAAGAAAGAGTAATACTAATTCCATGTAAGTTTTTGATAGAAAAACATAAGGACCTGAGGATTTTTTCAGAATTGCAAGAATTCAGAATCTTTTTGGCAGAATGATCATTTATATGAACATCAGAGAAGATTCTATCTGTGTCTTGTGAGAAGAATATCGAATCGTTGAACAACAAAATATCAAACCTAATCCCTATGTTTTTTAGAAAACCTTAAGGATACATGATTTTCTGTATGATAAATGTAGATCTGCCGAAGAATCTCCTAAGTATTTACATAAAGAATGCCAATGAAATTTTATAAGGCTTTTGGTAAGTTATGTGAAGCTGTTCGAAGAACAACCGTGATGTACTCTGAGTAAGATCATGAGAAGGCTTGGATACAGGCGAAACTGAATAAAGTTGAGAGGATTCCACGCGAATCTATGTAATCTGAGAGGGCTTCTACTTTTACAAATGCTGAAAAGATGGATGTCAATCCGAATGGAGCTCTCCAGTGACAAACATTAGGATCTATGGATTTTATGGGCTTTGAAAAAAAAGTGTTCTAAAATGCTATTTTTAACTTTTGATGAACACCATCTTCAAACCATTGTATTAGGGTCCTCGAAGAGAATCTTGTTGACTAAATAAGATACTCTGTCAAAATGTGAAAATCTAAAAATAATGAGTATCTTCTATGAGGATCATGCTATAATCCTTATGTAGTACTTGTTCTGAGAAGTCTTGTGTTAGCTCGCATGTTATGGATATGTTCAGGAGGATCTGAAGAGTAAGTATTTTGAAATGGTTGATATCAGAGATGGGCAATTCCAACTCCAAAGTTGATGTTTCTTCTCATCAGAGTGAAAATATAGTAGGAACAGGACAGAATGGAGGTGCCTATCTTTGAATTTTATGAGAAAGTTTATAGAGCAATAAATTAATATGCTACTAATTTATATCAATCGTTGATTTAATTATGTTCGAAAACTTATGTGTATTTAAGAGTGTTTTGGCAGAAATTCAGTTTTGTAAAATCCGACTCGAATTGAAGTTAAATTGAAGTTGGAGTAGGATTTTAGAAAATAGGGCTGGAGTTATGTGGAGTTGGAGGAAGACAGAGTGTAGTTGCTCATCTCTGTTTAGTACACAAATGTCGATCCTAATCAATACCCAGGATAACTTCTCTGGAATATTAGGAATTACTACAATGAACGAAACAGAAAAGAGATTGTCATTATTGAAGAGATTTTTGTCTCTCATACACGAGAAAGTACTATAAATGAGACAGTGTTTCTGTAACATAGTCTTTAAAAAAAAAAGAACTTTGTAAGAAAATGCTTTCAATGTCGAGGAAGAGAAAACTGCTTAACATGAAATTCTAAGGAGATTTCTATGTTCTAGTTTAGTATTAGAATTTGAAAAGGAAATCTTACGATTCTTTCAGCGATATTCAGCTCATTTTCGTATGATATAGGATGTTCGAAAGAAGAAAAAAAATGATGAAATGAAATATCAAGATGCTCAAAGTCGTGTGCATTTTAAGTTTTTCATGATAGAGGTTGAAAAACGATCTCTATAATACATTAATTAGGATTTATGTCTAAGCTGCTCTTTTAATTGTATAACTTTTTTTTTTATAAAAGTCAATCCTTTTTTCAATTAAGCATAAACTATCATTCATGAGTCATGTTTGATACTTGTAATGCAATATCGTCGTAATACATTGAGTAGTTTCAGTAGACTAAAAAGACTTTCATTAAAATGATGAAAGCTCGTTATAGTTTTATTTAAAAAAATTTTTTTGATTTTTTCCAAATTCTAAATTGTTTTTAGATCTGTTTTCTTAGTAACGAAAATAAATTATTATCATACTTAAACATATTTGTTAAAGCAATAATGAAAATAAGAACAATAATATCGAATTGATGTAATATAACTTACAAATTCTTTCGTAGAATTTCTTAACCTATATGAAAGACATATATTTAGTTTGTTTTTCGATGATTTTCTGAATGACATTCGAATCTACTATTATCATAATAATATAATAGTAAATAATTTCTAATATCGAAAAAAAAATATCATTTTTTTCCCGCTAGAAATTCTAGAAGTTATGAAAATTGTCTATGAGCGGATATTTATTTAGTCAAGTTTATTAATTTGAAGCAAAAGAAATCTCAAAAATGACCTCAAGTAAAAAAAAAAAGATGTCCTCAGATTTTTTAAAATGTTTATAAGATATGCAATCTACTCAGTATAGGCAGAATTCGTCCAATGAAATTTAAGATTATACAGAGTGCTTTTGTCTCTAATAACTAGTCAAATACTTAACATACTTCTTGGTATAGTGGGCTGATATTTTTATCCATGATTATCAAAACTTGCTTTAGTGTATTTACAGCTGACTTTAAGAAAAAAATCTAAACTTCCAAGAGTCATGAAAAATGAATATTGCAATTTTATCAACAAATTATTGCTCTTTATAATCAAAACTCTGAGGATATACTGAGTAACAAGACTTTTGTCTGTGGTATAAGTACGAACGAAACGACACTAGTGTGAATTAATCGAAAAAGTTATATACCGATCAGTTGTAAATACTTCAAAACAATTGTTGACAATATTTCTTTTATGAATATGACCTTTGAATACTATTTTACTAACAAGCCTTTCATAAAAATAATAATATTATGAATTGATGAAATTCTAAAAACACTCTACACATTACAGAAGATAAGATAAAAATTAAATAAGGATTTTGATTGAGGTAGATTTGAGATTTAGCTTCATTTTTTATATTAATATTTTTTTTTCTATTTTTTTGATTTTGGAATGGGTTGTTGGGGGGGGGGGGTATATGCGTGTGGAACAGGTCTCAGACTACGATATAGTTTAAGAGTTTGCGAGGACTTTACAACGTTATAGTTGTGAGTGTAGGATATGAACATCGTCTTTTAATTTACATACATTAATAGCGACATTTACACCCTAACTTGAAATTATTCTCTCATAACGTAAAAGAAATGAAAGCAATCAAAGATTGGACATTTTCTCTCTTGCATTGAAGATAGACAGAACCAAGCTATTCATACTGTCTGTAGAGTATTACTTCTAAGAAGGAAATTGTCATTACAAAGTCATGCTGAGAAATCAATCAAAGATTCAGATCCTTCAATCCTGACGACATTTAATCAGATTGACCAATTTTATAGTTACTATAACTAATCTGCGCACTAAAATAGAAACTAAAGATAGTTGATATGTCAAAAAATATTATCCGACTTACATCCATGAAATTGTTAATTATAGAAAAAACTATTAGCTGAAGTAATTATTTATAATCACATTCCAACAAAGTAAATATTCATGAACGAATTTGAACATAGCAGTAAAATCGAAAGAGAAGAAAAAATTCACATTTACATTTAACTTCATTGTTAGATGATGCCTTATAACTCGACTTGATTTACTTAAACCTATACTAATTATTTTTAAAAAATGTTCTTTGACTTAAAGTATTATATCTAATTTAAAAATTAGCTTTTTTTTAAATATTTTATTCGAAAACAAATATCTATGGAATATTAAGAATTGATTTTTAAATAGGTTTTGTTTTTTAAATTAATGAATGAATCTTTGTTATCCTTCGAATATTAATCACAGTCATTGGTGAACTCTCATCAGTAAAAATCGCATTAAAAAAACAACTACTCTTATAAAAAAATTTTCAAAATTGGATATATTTCAAACACTTAGAATTATTCTTTTTTCTATAAAATTAAAATGCATCGAAATATATTGAAACTTAAGGGTGACGGAAAGTCATATAATGAAAGGAAATAAATGAATAAAAGATGGCTTTAATGGACGTGTCTGTCTTGCCGCCTCGCATTTTCTACTATGTTCTGCATACTGTCAACTACTTATAAGAAAGTTGTCAAATTAATAGCGGAGCGTAATGAAAGAAAAGTTTACGAAGTAATGTGAATAATATTTTAAATAAATATTTTTTGTATTGATTTTTTTTATCATGGATTACTAAGTGACTGCAATTAGGGATGAATTTAACATATTTATTCGGTTTCTTGGGTATAATGATCAAAGTAGTATGTTTATTTATGGTAACATTTCTTTTTTATGAGAAATAAATGAAGATGTTTTCATTATGCTATAAAATGATGTTAAATATTAGTAGAATGTGGATGAGCCTTTTTCTACTCACACATGTAACCAAGGTCGGAAAATTCAAAAAGTTTAAGAATGTACAAGCAATAATGAACATGTATCAAAAGGATTCATTTGACTCTCATCTGTATGTCGTCGAACCTTTTTTAAGAACAAAGATTTCAGTAAGTCCGACACAATATAATTAATAGATTTAAAATGATCCAAGACAATATCTTTTGACAAGAAATTTGATTGAATTCGACTAGTTTTTGACGAAAGTAGTGATTTTCTAGGACAGTTCGATCTTGAATCCGCAAGCTGATCAAATTATCTTAGAATGCAATTCTTGTCAAAAAAAAATCATTCAAACAAAAGTAAGTATTCTTTTCTCTTTCTCAAGTTTTCATTATAATCGAATTCTCTATATTGATTAAATAATTTTAGATAATTACCTAATTTTTTTCTTAATCGTATATATACTAATCAGTATTCAGATGTTTTTTGAATTATTTTGTGCATATGTATCATATAAGGGTGTGGATGTGGGCTGCGAAAATTGTCTTTTTTTCACACTTACTCACATCTATACCCTCCTTAATTACTATCAAATGCGCTCTATTTTTTCATTTCCTTCCCGAAGTTCTTTATAAAGTCGTATACATTCTACATTTCTCTCCGGCTTTAGCGTGATTATGAGTCTCTTAAGTATTTTATTAATCAAGAACTTCTAACTTCTATCAATATATTGAATCCGAATAAACCTAATTTTCAAGAGTCTTAGTTGATGGTGATAATGACTGACACCAAAATTATTTCATTTGTGTTTGTAATCCGAGAAAATCATTTCGAATAGGCTAAACTGTTGACATTTTCTATGAGACTATTGAAATTCTTATTATCTAAAATGAATAGAAATCTAGCAGAAGACTGTCTTGCACCATTGATCCGCTTAAATCTAGCAATATAGGATGAGAGTGTTGATATAGGTAAAGACAAGACACATAAATTTGAAACTATCATGTTTTATAAAACGTTGGAATCGTAATTTCAATCGAAACTTCGGTTCCTCTGATATGCAGAGCACTGATATAACAGCATATGTAGAGATTTAAAAATATTACAAAGACAGATGCAGATAATATAAAAACGATGGATCATATGTTTGTCTGATTTTTTTTACAAATATTCAGGTGTAGATGATTGTCTGTGCTTTCGTGTGTACAAGACAGCAATGTATCAACGTTTATAACGAAAGCTAACCAAGGATGTGGGTGTGGGTGTGGGTTAAGAGATGGCCTATGCTAACACTCACACCCACACCCATCCTAGTCTTTTTTATTTTTCTCATGAGAAAACTTATAAAATAGTAACTCATTGTCTTTCTACATGAAATGATGAATAATGATGTTTGACAGTTTTTATCTGCTTTTGTACCATCACTTTATGAAAGTAGAGAAATATGTGAAAATTTGAAAGAAAGATCTTACATAGGATATTTCTTGATTATAACAGAAATCATGTTTCGTCAAGAGAAATTTGTTGAAGTTTCAATCAACCAAAAAAACGAATTATATTATAAGCTACGCGTACGTCTCAATAAGAACAAGAAACGATTAATACATACGCCACATATAGATTATTTGAGACAAACCTGAAAGTAAATAATTCTCAATTTATGAATGATTTCTTTTTTGTTCTTCATACAATGATAGACAACTTTTTTGAGAGATCTTATAAATTGAGTTACTTCTCTTTCAATAATTGCTTAATAGAATTGAAGTCAGACAAATAGAAAAATCAAAATACTGATTACATTTTTATAACTAAAAACTTTCTAAAAGTAAAATATTGATAAAGTAAAATGTCTATTTCGTGAGGATGGAGTGTGGGTGTGAGTGGATATGAGTCTGACATGAAATTAAACCCACACCCACACCTATACTCACCAGTCGACAACCCTTTAGGACTCACAGAAAAGCTAGTCTAATGTCTATTCCCGACAAGATTTTGAAAATCTGAAAATAGAAAGTTCAAGAACAAAGTTTACTCCAAATTGTTTTTGAAAATGTTTTTATCTTGTAAAATGACGAAGGTATAAAACTAAAGATGTGAAAATGAAAAAGGTCTATTAATTCATCATGCATGTCTCTATTGCCTTTTTCGTTTTGCACTTTAGAAGCACATAAATATTGTATTTCTCCCGTCACGGAATGTATCCTCGGCAAAAAATGCCTCTACTAGTAGCGAACGATTCATTGCTATGAAGTTGAACCATGTTTCATTTTCTATTTACTGAAACAAATGAATTCTCATGTAAAAAAAAAAGATTTGAGAAACCAATCTACAAATATTGTTTCTCGATTTTTGAGACTATTACTGGGAGTTTATTGCATCCTGATGGACACAGCATATTTTGATACATACTGTTCCTTGTTTAAAAAAACGACCTAGTTAATTTTATTTTGAATCTTTATTTTTACCGATCGAGTCAGTTTTCTAGTATTTTACATTTTTCTTTTTTCTTAAATATCTTACAATTACTTGATTTCATTTGTACTAATTTTAGAATATCAAATATAAGTCAGTTACACTTAATATTCTCAGTTTATTGAGATCCTTAGTTTTGATTTGAATTCTTTCGAATTATTTTTGGAATATACATAGTTACAAAAAAAATTAGTCAGAAGACTTATTTTCGTTACGTATCTGCAGTTGAAATATAAACGTTTCATTTCATTGTTATATCATCATTTAGTTTCTTTTTCGATAATGTAAAGATTACTATTATTAATGTTCTAAATACTTTAACTGATGTATAACTTCTGAATTCTAGAATGAGAGCATTTCTATATGAAGAACAGCTATGAAGGAAAATATTTTCAGTAAAATTATTTTCTATTTCTTATCAGTGCCGCTTTATTTGAAACGTAGCTCAAAATTTTAGCCACAACTAAACAACCTTTTCCAATATGTCTTAAACGTTGATTTAATTCTTAAAAATGGTAAGGCATCTAAAAATGAAAATCACTAAGAATTTTATAGAAAGTATATTTTTTTTGAATATTCGCTCTTCATTTAAAAGCCTATTTGTTTCTAAATTTACTGAAAGCATCGATGAGAAAAAGACCAACTAATCAAGTTTAGTTGAAGGTGTCTGGTCTATGTACGTAATGTACATTAAATTTTGTTTGATAGTGTTCATTTTCTATTTTTGTATCATTTTCTTTTAATACTAAGATAAATTTGATCATATAGATGTTTGAAAGCACATACAAGATGTTCAGGAATTATCGCCTACTCAGCGAAAATCATTGATGATTCACTGAATTTGGTTGAAAATAAAATATCTTTCTCATTCTTTTCAGTTTATCTGTCATGTATCCAACGCTTGTCATGAAACAAAAAAAAGTTGTGATTCATTTCGTGATAAATCCTATTTATGTTAACAGTATCAGAATCCATTGAGTTTATTTTTAAAATGTTTTCGATGAGTATACATCAACTGTCTTCATACCTATACCCTGGTTGAAATTCAAGAGAAATTAACAAATCATTTCGAGAAATTATAGTTTTTATTTATTCAAACAATGCAAGACAGCTTTTTATCTGTCGGAAACGAATATTTTCCTCTTCGTTTTGCTTATCTGTCTCATTTTGACATTTAACAAGAATTTTCAGTGCCAAAGCTCCCCTTATACTCCAATACTTCTTAGTCTTCTTTTGAGATGATGTATTCCTTTTACAAATAGATCCTGTTAACAGATCCTTCATGAGTTCATATGGAACATCTATGTTAAGTCTATCCTTATGTTTTGAATAGTGGCATACTTCTTCACCAATAAATCTTTTTCAGGTAACACTTTTACGGATATAGTCAGATTTGTAGAAACGAAGATCGATCAACTAACATGTATAGTCAGTTAATAAATTTAATAACACGACATGAATATTTTTATATAATCATAGAAATAAAATTTAAGATAATGTAGGGTTTTTCAATCAATATTTGACATTCAAACTATAATGCGCAGTTGACATAAACTAATAGCTATTAGATATTGATCTTGAAAAGAGTTACAATGTCTTAATTCGTAACATGGATACTACATGAACACTCGTACTACGCTAAATACAAGTAGATAGACATCAGTGAATTTCTGTTTTCTAAACAATATTCTTTCAGTTCAGAGAAAATAAATATGTTGTGTGGAGTTACAAATTAACAAGTCTAAGATAAATGTGTCTTTAACAGATTGGAACAAAAATATTATGACAAGATAAGAAGATCACACATGCAGATGAAGAAATGCAGCACAGGATTACCCTCATTATCTTTGTACAATGAATGTTCTACCAGATTGAAGAAAAGAAAATAATATTAAATCAAATTTTCATAGTCTAATAAGAAAATCAAAAGTCTGTTAAAATTTTCTTTTTTCTGAATATTCAATTTATCTATAGATTTATCAATTCTTACAGACCATAATCTGCTACATGCGAGAGAAAGAAAGAAAAATATCTCGAATAAGTCGCTCATTGTGTTGTGTTTTTGTTCTTTTGTTCAGGTTTTATTAGTGATATATTAACTTAAAGTCCTGATCTTTGTTGGAAAGTATTTTTAAAAGTTTTCTCATTTGATATTTGTTTCTCGATGTTTTTTTTACTAAGATTTTTTGCCGCTTACATACACTTCATGGTTGACAAGTTCAAAACAACAGTGAACAACGATTATTCATTCTAATGATTTTATTGACTTTCCTCTTTCGACACTAGAGGGTGTGGGTGTAGTTCAACAGGATGATAGTACACATTCACATTTTGCACCCGCAATATGCCTTCATATCAATATATGAATTAATAATTTTTTTTATTGATTTAAAAATGAAATACCAGTTCATTTATTTTGAATATCAGAGAACTACGAACTTCTTTCCTTGACAATTACAATTGTCTGCTAGTATCTTACATGTATTTTCTTACGACTTAAACTTATTCATTCAAGTACAAAGTGCTCGATCAATTTTTAAAGAATCTTTCATTTAATTTTCTATATCAAATTCGATTGATCTGAAGCCAATGCTTGCATAAAGATGGTGACTTGAATACTTTATTCCAATAAACTATTCTTTCTTAGATTAAAGTAATAGAGTAGAGTAAGTGCATTTTTTCAATTTCATAAAATAACAGATTTTGTGTGAATATCTATACATATCTACTAGTTCAGTGATCTCTCTCTCAGATTTCTGTTATAAATGATGTATATTATGTGTCTGCTCTAGTTTTCTGAATTGAATGGACTTTGTTCATTTTTATCGAATTTTATCTAGTCAATTAGAAATATATTAGAGGAGGAAAGCTATTATTATGGAGTGATGAGTAATGGAAATTTAATCTATTCGATTTATCCTTAATTCTTTTCTTCCCTCAAAATCATTCATAAAGTTGTCTAAAAAGTTTTTAATTGTAGAAAACATGTTTTCTTACGTAATAAAATTCAACTTACAGAATTTTTAGTTACTCATTGAGTTCACTTGATTGAAAAACGTTTTATTGACAAAATAACTTTATGTGATTCAATCACAAATTATTTCAAGAATAAAAGAAAAAAATATGAAAAATAAACATTACTGATTTGTAAACGAATGAAAGTCTAATTATCAACATGAACACAATCAATTTGCCACATTGTCACATTACATTATTCAAAGACGCGCTGTTTCGTTTTTAATTTTTAAACTTAACCTGAGCCGAACGGACAAAAGATTTATTTTAAAAATTCTTTACGAAATAGTTACAACTGATAATTTTTAAATGCAGTGCATTTGTCTTTTACTAAATGGCTGTCATCTAAACTCGTGTTCCAATCATAAAAAATTCTGTACAAGGAGAGGCCTCTTTTTACATGTAGTTGATTGTTTAATACGTGAAACTTTTTATTTGAATGATAGTAGTACATTAGAATTGCATTGTAAAGAAACATGGAATTTTAATCGGCAAATGAACAGTCATTGTAGAAAAAAAGATATATGAGAAAAAAATAAAAAATACAATGAGTTCGTGACGATGATGCAATATTCAAGATAAGATTCTCAATCTATTTCTTTTAATAGATTTAAGAGTTGATGGGAGGTGTGAGTATACTGATGGGAGAAGAAAAGATACATACTCACACACACCCTTAAAAGATATATCAGACTAAATTGATTAATTTCCTCCGGTTCAAAAACTTGAGCATATTAAAAACATCTCAGAACAATTCATAGTTTCATTCTAGTGTTATATATCGCTAGATGTTCATGATTTATCTTTTGAAAATAAGATTCGCCTACTGGTGAAAAAAACCAGCTATAGAATGTGCAGCTTTGTATAACTTTTCATAGTCTATGAGATGAGCGATTTGTGAACGAATTATTACCTGATTAACTTCCAGTGAGACGTGAAGTTCTGATTTAAGAGATACTAGCACATATATAGCATCAACTCATCCATATATAATCTGTCACTAGGTAGCGCATATCGAAAGAATTGCATGAAATTTTTTCTTCTTTGTGTATTGACGACATTCGAGCGATAAATCTTATTAGAAGTACTCATTCGAGAGTTGCTTTGATTCAATCTCCTATTCTATATTCAGCAGTTATAATGTTATTTACCGAGTATGACTGACAATAATGAAAATTCCATGATAAAAACCCATAGGAATTCATTCTACCTATAGTGAAAAATTTGTCGAGGGTAGTCAATAGACCATCTTATGCGAGTATGAATGTGGGCATGGATATAGATCCCATTTCTAATTACAATCACACTCATACACACCTTCACACCATCTAGTTTTTTTTAAAGAGGAAAATATTAGATATCTTTTCTTCTTAGTATCGCGCTGTTGAGATCTACAAGCACTCTTTTATTCTATAATAACAAAGTTTAATTTAAAAAGGAAACTGTTATATCCTGCATCTTGACATTCTTTTAGACCAAAAAAACACAGCAACTGAGAAAACTTGAAGAAAATTTTTCATTTTATCTAAGAAAACATATACTTCAAGAAGAAAATAACGTAAATTTTGGAAAAAAACAAAATGTCTAATAAAAAGTCATGTGATTCTTGAAAAAAAAATAAAGCCTCATACTGTCGTTCTATGGATTTAGCTGAATCTTAATATTTTTAACGAAAATCGATAGTAGTGATAGAGACTTAAAGAATGTGTAACGATATGATGGTACAAATGATTCTGCTATCTTCAGAAGTTCATCAAACTACGGCACGTTATGCCAAAGTAAGATCTTTGTGTATATCTAGTTATTTCATAGGTCGTAGATCATTTTGAATATCAAATATTCAATACAATCAACTGACATCATCATTCAGAAAGTGAGTTATTAGAAATTCTACGGTGATTCATTTTTCTTCCTCGTG
Organism: Rotaria sordida; assembly: GCA_905250125.1. Classification (NCBI taxonomy): domain Eukaryota; kingdom Metazoa; phylum Rotifera; class Eurotatoria; order Philodinida; family Philodinidae; genus Rotaria; species Rotaria sordida. The sequence continues at coordinate 16,627 of CAJNOL010002417.1, read as the reverse complement.
TTCTATTGGAGTCTAAAACTTAAAAAAAGTCTATATGTAATTTTCCGACATGTTCAAGATGAAAAGATAATGGAAAAAAGCGTGAAAAACAAATCAAATAAAAGTTATGTTTTTGAGTATATTTATTGTTTTGAATGATACTTTAGATGTTATTCTGAAGCATGAAAATTCTACGTCTATTTGACTGTATATATTTGAAATAAAGAAAAGCAGAATCGAAATAAGTCCGAATCCTATGGAATATCTAGTTGAAACATAATCATGATTTCCAATTATCACTATTTGCTTCTTCTACATCTCTGTCGACTTGAATAGAAAAGCAAAAAAGTGTTGCATCGCTTTACATGTATCTGTGATTTCGACGAAAGCGCTATCAATCCGTAGACGAACTCATATGCATTGAATTATCTTCGGTAGTCGATTTACTAGCTATATTAATTCTTAACTGACTGTATGAAAAAAAATGCAAGTTATTTCGTAAAATACATCAGGCAATGCATTAATAGAAATGCAGATATAACAAACAAAGGATCAGCAACAACATACTATGAGCGAAAGAGAAGAGTACTCAAACAAATGAGAAAATTACGACAACTAATACACAGATGAACATAATAAAGCTGAAAAGGAAAACAGGTAAAATATAATTCCGAACAGATAAATAAACGATTGGCCTATTAGAAAAATAACATTTCTCAAACTTCAAATAGTTTATAGAGTGAAGTATTCTGATCAGATGAAGACTGATGAAAACTTTCAGCATATTGTCATCGGTTAGCCCGCCTAAAAAAACTCGGGGAATGCAAAAGAATCACATTACCTATAAAAGGTATCTTAACATTTAATAGAGAAGGCAAACATATCTTAATCTAAGTGTAGAAGTTAAACCAAAGCATCATCGAAACCGACATCAACTCAAACATATGAAAGGATTAAAGTAGTTGGATGTGTTTAAGAATATCGTATTGTTTTAATGATTGTTAAAAGTATATTTGTCATCCTGCTCGAAAGAAATATTTGAACAAACCTCCAGAGAAAAACTCATTGAAAATACACTAATTTAGATTTTAAAAGAGAGGGAAAAGAATGAGTGTTTGTTACAAATTGCAAAATGTGTTCAAAAAAGTGTGCAAGAATGCCTGTTATTGTCTTTGAATCCCTTAAAATTCATAGAATTTGCCTCGGAAACCGATAAAAATGCTTAAATCTAGACAAATTCTATCACATTTTCCTAGAGAACTTTACAACTAAGTAAATCTATAAGTATTTGGTCAATCAGAATTGTAAAATCTTTGGAGAGAAATTCAAAATCTCATCTCTAAGCCGTACTTAGGAAATTGACAGGTTAGTCCGCATCTTCCGTATATAAGTGGTTTCCCAATGTTTTTTTCAAGTATTTCAAAAGATTTTATTCGATTTTTTTTGAAGTATCTATTCAAAATTCTCAGATGAGAGCTGAGTCTAGAGTTTTTATTATATAGAAATAACAGTGTAAGTAAGAATAACTTATTTCATAAGAAACTGATCTAACGATGACACGGTCTGTGAAAATAACATATGAAGATTAGCTTTTTTAGATTTTATACCATTTCGAGCCTTTTTTTTTGAATATTTTGAATATCTGAAGTTGAAAAGAAAATTTAAAAAATCTATCTAAAATTGCCTATACTGAATTGACATCATTATTAAGAATGAGTGCAATTGAAAAATATATTAGACTATATTTATCAATTTTTTTTGTGGATGATAACAATATGAGACGTGAACACTCACTGTAAGTCATTTTTAGCATTATGTTCTTCAATAGATTGAGATGGCAGTACTTTACATGGTTTATATAAAAATATAATGACAAAGAATGAACAAAATAAATTTTAGGGTACGGGTGAGGTGTGCTATGGGTGAGGGTGTAGGCAGAAAGAAGACGCCGAATACACCCGCAACTACGCCCATGACACGCTCACTCACATCCATACCCACTTAGTGTCTTGTGATGAGTTATTTTGATGACATTTGTGTTCTAGCAAGACTATTCTTTCATGTGAAAAAGTTCGTTTTTGTCATTTTCCAATAGTCGAAAAGTGTACTTTCAATTTTCTCATTTAACATTTGCTATAGAAAAGGCCATTGAAATTAACATATATAGAATGACTCGATCGAAACAAAAAAAGAATCTATGCTCTTATTAAGATGAATGACAAATATATTGATTTAACTACGTAACTAAAATACTAATCATCTAACTTATCTTCTTCCATTTAAAGATTTTGAATAGTACCCAATAAATCGTAAATTACATTTAAAAGGATTCTTATTTCTTTAAAAAATATAACAAAATGCTCCCTTAGAATATGCAGATCATATCTTGTTTCCAGAATCTTTTATTTTAGTTTCTTAAAATCACATCAACTACAGGATTGTGTTTGTTTTAGGAAAAAATTGTGTTAATCAATCTTGAACAATTTTCAATACAACCATCTGAGAAATGGTTATTTGTATAATCCGACTATGACTCGTGACTTCAACTTACATCAAAAACGAATTTGAAACAAAATATTTCAAAGTTTCAGTTTTTAACCCTTTGATGATGGTGGAACAACAGATGTTTCAATTTTCTTCATCAGACAAAGAATATTTCATTTACACAAAGCTGTTAGATGTGCAAAATTACAACAGTCATAGATTGCTGTATTGACTACCTGATACATAGGTTTTTCTTCTTCTTTTTCGAACGTTCTGTTATTTAGAAGTGATCGTTCGATTTCCACTTTCTAATTCTATTCTCTTTGATGGAGTTACAATATTACTGATTTCACAATAGAATAAAAGCTTGTTTTTAACTATAAGGCATTGATATACGCAATTAAAGGATGTTAAAAGATTTTTCATATCAATTTTCAAATTATACATTTTGAATTATTCAGAAAAACTTGTTTTGCTTTTTATGGAAAACAAAATCGAATTATATTATTTTATTGTAGAAGCATTTTTTGTTTAACACCAAGAAGTTAACTCTTGAAAAACCTTTTTATGAAAAGTGTAAAAAAAACTAATTTCTTAACAAACTGCTCTTCATTTGACGGTCAAAATATGCTTGTTCGTAACAAAAAACTTAGAAAATACACTTTTTGTAGTAGAAATAAGTACGAGTTCAGACAAGTATTGAATTTTTTACCTTCAATACTTAACATTTTGTTTCAAAGATGAAAACAGTTGTTTTTATCTTTGACTACATCAAGATCTTTATGTTATGAATTTGCATCAAATCAAAATAAGTAAAGATAAAACTAGTTTTTGATAAAAGTAATTCCGTCATCGACGAGATAAACGACTAAAGATATTGCGAAGCATGCCTTTTATAATAAACTATTTGTACAAATAACTTTGTGTTTCGTCCATAAATTCTTATATAATTAACATCTCAAATAACTGAATAGATAACTCCAGAATACTAATTGCTTCATATATCCTTCATGCATTACCTAGATTAGTATTTCAAATGAGTCATCATTCTCAGAATTATTCTTGAGACAACTTATTTCTTTTTAAAAATTTGTTATGAATAGTAGCAATATTCATCTAGGGTGGATGGGGTTTGGCTGTAGGAGTCAGTACTCACCTTGCCAACAGTCCCACCCACACTCACACCCGTAGTAGGATTCAAAAGAGTGTGGATGTAAATATTCCGATACCCACGCCCACAGCTACATCTGCATTATCAGAATTTTATTATTATCTAGAATCACGACCAAGGCTTGTCAGAAACCTTTGGTTTGTCATAATATCTTACCAAGAGTAATCGATATCGAGGAATAAAATGGTCTATTCGATTTTGAGCGTCTTCTACAGATAGGATAGGTTTTTTCAGAAACTATTGGTTTTCTCTAAAGTTTGATCAAAGATGACTAAGATCGAGAAATCGAATGGCTATAATAGATTTTAAATATTTTTGAGTATCAGACTGAGTTTCTGCGAGAAATCTTGAGTTTCTCATAAATTTTTACCAAAGATAACTAGAGACGAGGAATAGAATGATTTCATTCGTTTTTCTATATCGTGTATTGAGCTCAACCTGACGAGCATACGCTCATAAAGAAAGATGAATATCGGTAAAACGAAATAGAGTTATAAAAATTGAGAACGGATAAAAGTATAAAATTAAACTGTATGGATCATAATTAGTATCTCAAAATCGATGAAGTGCAGAATGAAGTGTTATTCAAGTATCAAGAAGGATGTGGGTGTGGGTGTGGATTCCAACAGAGTGATGTAACACCCACAGCCACACCCTAAACAAATCCTGAGAGTTGAGCGAATTCAAACTATGCATGATATTCAAATAATGAGAGACACGTGTAGATTCAAAAGAATCTAAGGAAGTTTAAAATCAGAGAGTTTTTAGGGTTCGGAAGATCCCAAGAAATTCAAATCAATCTAGAAATACATGTATTTCGAGGAATGCAAGGTAGCCTGGAAATCCTAGGAATTTAAAGATTGCTAGTAACCTGATGGATCAAAAGAATCTGTGAAATATGAAAAATTTAGAAAACTCATGAAATCGCCGAAATGTTATGAATCAATAGAATCGTAGGAATCCAAGATATGCATCCTCCAAAAGTAAAGCAGGCAAAAGAAGAATGGTTGATGAAGAAAACATCTCATGACGAAGAATGTAAAAACAGATTCAAAAAAGTCCTTTATCAACGAATGGTCGAGAGAACAAAAAAGGGGATGCCATGTTTTTTCTTGTCGAGCTTCATCATTTATCGACGTGTTTCGATACTAAATTTCGTCGTGTCAAAGACAGCATAGGAGACCTATTGGCCAAAACACATCTATTGGGTCGTATTAATTTATAAAATGTAAAAACCTCGTTTGACAAGAGTAGTTTTCATACAACGTTCCGGATTTTCACCATCACTTCATTCCACAAGTGGATGCAGCTGAGGAAAACTTAGCATGCAATCCAAGAGCTAAGTGTCAAATTTCAATCTTCTGTGAATTTCCTGAAAATTCCTTCTTATTACGTTTAATGTCGCAAACCAACATACCACGAATATACCAGATTTATTTATTGACAGAAGTCAGAGCGTCCAAAATATTCTACGAACTCTAGAAGCTGAAGAAAGAGATGAAATGAGAAGAATCTCAGGAACTCCACAAACTGCATGAACTATCGAAAATTCAATTAAATGAAGAAACTTAGAGATTCCAAGGATATCAACGAGGTCTAGGAACTTATTGAGACAGAGAAAACCACGAAACTCAAGAATCCGTTGGTGAGCAAAATATTTGCATAAATTCAGAGAAATCGAGAAAGTTACGAAATTGTACAAACTATACCAATAACATCATCTTGAGGGAGTTAAGTCTCTTCGAGCAATCAAAGGATTAATGAAACTGGAGCTAACATGATAGTGAAAGGAGCTCAAAAAGTGAAGGATTCACAGAAATATTTGCATAAGCATTGATAAAAAAATATAGAAAAAAGTGAATAAAACGATTTTGCAACGAGTTCTGTTCATTTTCTTATTTGAAATTTATGGAAAATTGAATTGCTCATCACACAAATGTTGACGTTGCCACTAAAATCTCTGTGGAAAACGATTAAAACGAAACAGAAACTGATTGATTCCAACCAACAAGTACAAACTATGTACACTTATATGTAACATGTGGACGTAGCTTCACTTTATTGAGACCTTTAAGAGTTAAAGTAATTCACTGATTTAGGTATGTTGATTTCTTATCATAGATTTTTTTATTCTAGCCTCTTTTGTTGCACAATACAAAACGTTAGTATACGTAATAATACTTGTTCTGCTCATATGGCTTTAAGAAAAGTTGATCCTCGCGTAGTGTTGGCGACAATGAATCGCAAATCTGCGAGACTACAATAGTTTTTTTCCAAAAAAAACACGCTTCTAAACGGAGTTAGTACCAAGAGAACTCTGTTAGCTGTCGCCCTCGACGAACTCTTATATGTACATTCAATATTCGATGAGAAAATGATCACACCTACGTTGGTGTCCTTCAGAGAATGAACGAAAACAAACATCTTATTCATTACCAAATGGCGATAGAATGACCACAAAATTATATTTTGTTTCTGATTTTTTATTTGATGTTCTATGAGATCATGAGCTTCTAGTAGTTCTATTCACCTTCAAAAATCATTTTGAACAATTATTCGGTAACTGATGCAATAATTCAATAAATCCAGCTGAATCCTTAAATCGAGATAATATGAGACTACCAAATTTCCTTACAGAACAAAATCTTTGCATTCTTTTGATTTAAAAAATATTCAGGTGCTTTTGCTGGGATATCATAATAGAAATAGGAAGAGGATGAAAATCTTATTCTGATAAAGAACACACGCTTTCTGCCAATAGATACGTTATGAAATTTATTCTAAAAAAATCGATTAACTCCACCGGCTCGAACTATGGACAAGGGAGAAAATCTGAGGGATGACTGTGATATTATTCACATAACTTTCATCATCACTAATCATGGACACTTACAAGGCGATAGACAACAATATCCTACCTTTATTTGCTTGGGCATTGATTTTATTGTCGAATATCTAAAAGTACGAGCTATTTGATAAATATCTATTTCCTATAATGATAATCGCTTGACCTTTTTGGGGATTAAGCTGATTCCAGTGTCTATGGTACTGATGGTGGTTGCTGCAGCTGTATTGTTCTATGAACAAAAGGAGATAGGTACGAACAAAAAAAGAAACTAAGAAATTCTTTGAATTACTTGTGCTTTGCTCGAGTATATCTGTCTTTTTGCTTCGATTATGCCAACAGCAGTCTTTGTCGGAGTACCTGTAATACAAAGCAATTATTCGTCTCTTAATAGCTTTTCTGAGCCATTTTCTATAAAACTCAGTATCTTTTTCCGGTTTTGCGGCTTAGTCGAAGCAGAGACGAATGTCACGGGTGTAGCATAAGAAATTGACACTTTTCTCATGGCGAGAGTGTGAGTGTGAGGGAAAAGCGTAAGAGTGCGGGGAACTGAAAGTATCAGATTTTCTCTTCGCTCTCGCTTTCACCTACTTTCGTACCCACGCCCACATCTCCCGTAAAGGCTGTGTATATGAGCCTCTTCAATGACCCACATCCACATCCCTATATAAAGAAATGTCTTGAGCATTGTTGCCCTCTACATTTTCTCTTTACAGACACTTGTTCAATGACATATTTCAAAAGTAGAAAAAAATATTGTTCGACTTGAGTCAGAAGTTTTGGGACATTCTATATATTGACGAAAAAATATATTTATGAGTCGAATGTGTTTCCTTTGATTTCCAATATCTTAGTAGCTAAGAGATCAGAATGACATGGATATATTAAAGATTTGATGAAGACAGTTAGGTGAATGATCAAGAGAATTCTTTAAGCCCTCATTCTACCTTTACTCATGCATATCAAAGATTACTGTTTCAATTCTGATTTGAACATAAAATCCTAATTTTTCGATATTTTTATTGAAATTCTACTCTTTAGAAACTAAGGAGATTCTACATTGTCAGAACAACAGCAAGTATGATCAAATTGAAACTGATTTATGAGTGAATTACAACTTTTTAGTGCGATTGACTTCGAAAAATGGAGGTTGACCATAGCAATCTCTGAGTAGTGTATTTTATTATCCTCTATACCTGCATTGTATGGCAAAATTTTCCCTACATTTTATTAGATATTAAAGGAAATACGCGCTGTAAAGTTCAATGTCTGCCTGATTCAATGGTAAAAGTGGCTTTACTCGTATAAAATGTTTGAATAATTTTTTTAGATTTGAATGGAAAATGAGTAGCCAGGACAGTACACAATCCATTCAGATTTACTTTCCGAATTCTGCTAAGTTAAATTATAACTGTAACGAATATTTTTGAATGAGTTCGCCCTGAAATATTTTCGGAAAAAGCGTCACTCTACATATTTCAGTATATCGTGATTTTTTCCTGAACGGTGCAAGATCGAGAGCTGATATTTTTACCACTTACATAACCTTTTGCTTTATATCTGCTGTTAAAGTCTGAGTTAAATCGAACTACTTACTGGAAAGTTACAGAGCAGACAACTTTCAAAATGTCACTGTCACTCTACAAAGTGAGTATACAGACATTTTTGAGAAAATTCTGCTGTTTTTCTTCAGATAAAAACTGATAAGAGAGAAAATTTTTTGCCAGTTTGATATTACACAGGAGTCCTCTTTCTTCTCATATAGTCTTCGTGTGGTTGGGCCTATTACAGACGGAGCTGGGTTTTACAATGTGTCACGCTACTAAAAAATATACAAGTTTCTATAAAATAGTGTGGACGTTGGAGGAGGGAATAAGGAAAGATTAAAATTCAAACGAATTATATATTTTTATAGAGCGTCAAACGCTGTACAAACTGGAATATTTACATTCTCTTTCTCTTGTTGTAATATACGAAAAAAAGTTCTCATTATTTTTCTTATAGATATATATATATTTATAACCACTCATGTAATTTCAACAAAGAAAAAGTGGAATGTGGGTGTGAGGTGTAGGCGTCAGTGAGACGATGATCCTCACCCATGCACACGCACAAATGCAAACTAGGTTTTCATTCAGCAGTAGATTATCTTTCACATTCCTTCGGTTTATAGCACTTTTCTACGATGACATTTTTTTAGGTGAAAACTCAGCTTAATTATCGAGCAGACAATCGAGAACTGTTGACTTTCACTACTAGTCGACTTCTCCATTCCATTTGAAAATTGATATGTTAGCAATTCGTTGCCAATCTTACTTTTTTCCAGCTAAGGTTACTGTTTAGCTCATTTCTTTCTCGCAGATTACACTGGTAAAGCACTGTAACCATATGTACTTAAAGGATCTAATCATGCTAAATAGCATATTCGCTTGCACACTCAATCAAATGTGAACTACGTAGTAAAGTGACAATGCTTCCCCTTCTCACATTCTCATGTTTAATTCTTCATACTTCGCTAAAGCAGAGCAAGACTAGAAGTGAATTACTTTGTATTTGGATACACTTTTCGATCATTTCGATTACATGAGAACTACTGGGTCGGTCATTCGGCTGTTGTGCCCAACATTTCTTGATGAGATCATGAAAAGTCGATGGAGTACCTTCTGGTATTTTCAAACGGTCACCAGCAAGCACGAATGTACGAATGATATCATCTTGACGATCATAATAAGGTATTGTTATGCTTGATAGCTCCCAAAAAATGACTCCCAAACTATAAATATCACTTTTATCTAAATAGTCTTCTAAACGAAGTATTTCGGGAGCAGTCCATGGCAGTGTGTAGGCCCGTATAGAATTATATTTCGTTTGACGTGTCGTTTCATTTCGTGTTCGAGCCAAACCGAAATCACACACTTTGACGGTATACCCTTGATAAGCTCTTTCTACCAAGAAATTCAATGATTTTATGTCACGATGTAAGACAGGTTCTAGTAGTTGATGCAAATAATTGATTCCGCTGGCTGCTTGAAAAGCAATAGATAATCGTTCAGGCCATGTTAATACCAGATTATCTTCATGTAATATTTTGTACAATGATCCTAATGACATGTATTCCATAACTAATGCATACTTTCCTGTTTCCGTGCATGCACCATAAAAACTGACGATGTTAGGACAACGAATACTGTCCATTAACGAAAGCTCTTTGAAAAATTCTTTCTCAGCTCTATCAGTCAAATGGGTCAGATGTAACTTTTTGACAGCGACTGTGTAACGTCTACTTAACCATGTAGCTCTATGTACTACACCAAAGGCTCCGACGCCAATCTTCTCATGTAGTTCGACGTCGTTGTTGGGTATTTGAATAAAGTCATGTGGTTTATCTAAATGTCAAAAAACATATACCAGAAACTACCAATGTCAAATACCTGAGCTTATAGTGAACAAAAATATTCTCTATATAATATAATGGGATCCACAAATTGAATATTCTTTTTAAAAACTCGTAGAAAATGTTAAACTCTCATGTCTAAGTGACTTTTCCACTTTTCAAAAAATTTTGGTAACAATTTATCATTCTCCAGACGATGTGTGCAACTTTGAAACTTGATCAAAACACTCTAACATTGTAGGATGCTCGAAGTATCGTGAGAAAGTTTACATACGTTCATATTTATTGTATAGTAGTGAGGAAATTCAGTAGTGTCCACTCAACCGATTATTCTAAACGGTTCCAACAGAACGAAGTTACTTTAAAGGCAATTCCATCATTCTTCTCTCTACCTAAAAACAGAACTTTGACGACTTTGGGTTTTTCATTGCTAGTGTATCCGCGAAGTATTCTCTATCTAATGCCAAGTGAAAAAGAATTGACGACTACTCGAGAATGTGGGCGTCAGTATGAAAGAGGAACAGACCCATGCCCATTTATGAATACCATTCATTTCACATGTGCGATTGAAATTTTCTTTAAAAAAGGATCAAAACCGTCAGAATTTTCTAGGAAACTCAATAGACACATAAGCAAGTTCCTTTGCAGATATCGACTATGTTACATAGTTTAGTTTAAATCCCATCGGACAAAGCTGAGATTTCTTCGAAAATTGGACAGGTGATGAAGAACATAACTGCTTTAGTTGAAAATTGTATGGCCTTTGAATGTCGTGACAAGTATGAGAGGAGAGTGCAGATGGGTATGGCAGAAGAGAAAACTAACGCCCACACTGTTCACAAAATATTGCTTTTCATATTAACTTGTTGCTGAATGGTGATTTATCATCGTTCATGAAACCTACAAATAGCTCTGATTGTCTCACCTTTCTTGATTCCGTTAGATCCTGCAGCTTGCTCTTTGATTTCAAGTGATTTTTGGCGCCATCGTACACTCTTGTCGTAGTCACCTTGTTGTGAGGCGATTAGACCCAGATCGGCATACAAACTGCGAAGTGAGGGATCATTTGGCGAAAGCTCTTGTAGCAAACGACTGTAGTACTGTTCAGCTAGATCAAGTTTGCCCATTGTCCATAGTAACTTGCTCAATGTCCATAGACTCGTCTCTCCAGTACCGTTTTGTTTCTTCATGTCTGTAAGAACTTCTTTCAAGTTGTGCTCATCATCACCACACAAGGACATTCCTATTATCCACACTTTATCTCCATCTTGATCAAGAGAGTTGAGTTGGAAAATGGAACCAAGCATAAAGAGTACCTCGGATTCATCAGCAAATTGACTAAGGGTGCTAATATCAGCGAATGGTTTCGTTGGGGCTACCTTGGGATCAGCATCAATCTCGAATAGAACTCGTTCGCAATCAATCTGGTGGGTCCTATCGGCCATATATAGATCAGCTACTTCACGTTGCTTAGTAGTGGAAAGAAATGAATTTACAGAAACGAACTGACCAATGTGTTTTGTCAGATCATCTAGTTCTTCCATTGACATCAACTGACTGCGATAAACTCGAACAGAGTCCTGAGATTGATTGTGCTGCAGCTGGCGACATATATCGATAATGAATGAACGATATAAGTAAATCATATGAATATTTTGTTTACGTAGAGCAGCATTCAGAGTCTTGTAGAAGAATGACTGACGAGTGTACCACCACAAAGCCTTGTCGGATGTGTAATCATTTTGACATTCACACAGATTGGCGAGTTCGACACGATTGCCATCGTATTCTTTCTCAAAACAAGAAATAAGTTCTTCTCTATCCATCTCATTGGGTTTCAATCGAAGAAGACAATCGATAAGTGATTGAGAAAAAACAAATTGACCATTAATTCTTGTTGTAGACTTCCCTGCATCACCGCTTGTAGTGAACATGTTGATTGACAATGGTTCTTGCATTTTCATTTGTTTCTTGTGATCTATTTCGATTTGAGAAACCAGTTCTTTCGGTTCAGTAACTATGGCCTTCACCTAAACAAGCAGAATAACGCGACTGAAACTTATCAGAACAATCTTACCTTGATGAACTCGTTTGCCCATTTTTCATCGTTCTGCTTATCTGTTGAGCTAACATAGATTGCTGAGACTTGCCGAAGTTTATGAATGGAAGGTACCACGTGTCGAGCCAGCTGACCGCTAACAATGAGCACTAGTCGATCATGTTTTGGTCTTTGCTGTATATATTGTTTACATTCTTCTGCATCTTGAAATGTCTTGAGATGATTGATGATCGGACGCAATCTTTGTTGCGTTTTTCGGTTTCCTTCGACGTGAACGTTTGTGTCAAGCCAGATTAGACTGAATATTTCAAGATTATCGTCATTGCCGTTGATGAATGAATCAATAGAACGTAGACTAGCCATGGCCATCTAGATAATTAGAAACAATGAAATTGTAGTTCTTCTAAATTGTGTCCCTTTGATATGAGAATCGAAGACACTTTGCTTTGGACGTTTGTGAAAGAAAAGGATTGTTCTAGTCAGGGAACATGGATCATCTCCTCAGGAAGAAGTTTCCTTTAACGAGGTGCAAGCGAAATGAATTTGTACAAACAAAAAGACTTGTATTCTCCACGATAAGCTAACCCAACATTTACGACTACGTAGCTATTCCCAGTTTTACTCTTGAGGGTGTGAGTGTAGGAGTGGATGTGAGTGTAGGAGTGGATGTGAGTGCAGGTCTCTCCGTTATATGCGCATCCACACCATATTAAAATTTATACCCGCACTCCACATCTCACACCCACGCGCATCCAGATAAATTGATCGGTGGGGTAGGCGTTCTGACTGGTTCTCCTACGGATCTCGATAGGACTTTAAATATAGTGATGTTTTGTCCTCATGGTTTTCTGTATCGCTTGAAACTTTTACTGATATATTGATCAATGGCTAGATGATCGCGACTCCTCAACTGTTAAGCATCATCCGTGTCTGTGAGAGCACGATTTTTTCTCCGCGACTCTCAGCTATTCGCATACTACTTGAACCTTTCAACTTTCATCCATACAGATTTCTTCATTGTCCGAAGCTTTATGGGCTCATTTATACGAATTGCTCTGCGATTCTGAGATTTTCGTCATAGGTTTGACAAGTTGGAGAAAGGATTGGAATCTTGCACATTGACTTCGAACCACGACTATGTGGCACAAAGTTTTTCAGACTGAATTTCGGTCATAACCGTTCAGAACAAAGCTATTTCGTCAACAGTTTGACGGATTGCTTCATGGCTCGAAGTGATTGATCCTTGATGTTTCACACTAGTGCCAGTGGTAAAGGTTGTTCCTCTAACTTTGTTACATCACTAAGTGAATCAAAGCTTTTTGCCCTCACTGTTACAGATTTCGCTATGGCGGACAGCTTTTTGTCTTTATTATCATGTATCGGTCTCGGACAGACAGGTTCTGACCTTCATCTGTGCAGTTTGGTTTGTGACCAGAAGCTTTCCACTGTTCGTATCCTTTTTATGCATCCTCTCATTAAATTAGCAGCTACATTATACAGATTTTCATTTCTTATCTCTTTAATAACTGAAATCGCCGAATACAGTAGGAGAAAACAAAAGAGGCAGACAAGTCATGTGACATATAGACAACACCATAGAATTGACATGAATCAAAAGATCAAACCAATATGAGATAGCTGCGAAATAGCGAATAAGCGTGATCGGTAACTGGCGTATATTGACAAACCGATCGGCTTAAATAAAGTCAATCATGAATGTCAATATTATATCTATCTCAATCATTTCCAATACTCGCAGCGTCTTTGTGCTAAGTGTAAAACACTAAAAATGGTTTCTTTTGCATTTTGAATCTGCTTAATAAGTTACTCACTATGATTAATTTATTAAACTCACGTTGTCCTTCGTAATTTGAATGATGTGTTGTTGTTGATAGAATTTTTTGCGTCTTATACTGTTGAGTTGTTTTCTTTCGAATGATTCGTATTTTACTTTTGCAGCGTGTCAAACCTTTATCTTTCATTGCTATCTCTATTTGCCTTCTCTTTTTTGTTTTTTTTTATTCTTATCAAATGAGTACTCTATGTAAAGGACAGCACATAGCAACAATAAAACATTCATCGAAAGAGAAGACGACGAATGGTGACAAAGAAGCGAAAAAACTTATACTTGTTCAATGACATTCATTTCATATGGAATGCACGGATTAGTATTTGTTTCAGTTTAATCTAAGATAGTTAGGATTGTTCATCATTAGACAATGACTAGCAACGAGACATTTCATTGCACCTCTATTCGATTAATGATAGTTAACAGAGTACGATTGTTCTAAAAAAAGTTCTTGCATCTAATTATCATATTGAAATAAATAGTACTTATATTATCATGAAAATGAGACAGTTTTTATTTAAGATGATTCAAAGATTGATAATTTTCAGTATAATTTATTTTTCAATTTAAATGGATTTTTTAGAAGATTCGATGCCTCATCTTATTTCTTAACAAAAAAAAAGAAAGAGAAAAACATTTAGCGTGTTCATTTGAACTTGAACTTCAAAAATATTTACATTCCCAAAGGAATATGTAGAAAAAAATCGATTTAGTTTTTACCTAACTTTTATGAGAAGAACGCAATCTTTTAAGGTAGTCTCATATAGATTTACTACGGAAGAATCACAAAGATTTATGATACACTTGACAATGTAGACATATCGTGAAGTTTTCTTTTGATAATATATCATAGTTAAAAGACGTTGTTTGAGATAAAATCAAAATTGAAAGAAATCTCCAACAATTTTTTCATAAGTCAAACGGATACATGCAGACATATTGAATAGAAAATTGGACATTGTCAGGATATGAGGGCAACTTTATATAAATATGCACATCTTACGATCTGTTTAAGAATAAAACATCGATTAGAATTTATTGCCATTAGAAAAAATTGTTATATAACATCAACATATTGTCCTGTATAATTTTTTTGATGAGAATGTTTGTGATTTCGCAGGCAAATAAATAGTAATTTAATGATAGCAAAGTTGTACTGTCTTTTTTTCTATATACTATGTCAATACTCATTATCTAATATCTTGATAATAATGTAAACTATAGAGCACAAATATAAAATACTTATCTTTGCTGTTGGAAAAATGAAAAATTAAATGAGATTGTAAAAAAAATGAATATTTCTTTTTTTCTATCTGTTTATTTTTGTTTTTATTTTTTAATATCAAATGCGAATAAATTAAATTCTGTATACGAATACATGTTTTCATTTATCTTCTATGAATAACTTCAAAATTATATGAAAATACAAAACAAAATCTATCGATTGTGTCTTTATTTTCATTACAAAATGATAAATGATAATGATAAAACTTACTTTATATAACTCATCTTACACTTATACTAAGATTTTGATTTTTAATTAAATCATATAGACGAATATTTGAACAAGAAAAGATCGCGAAGGACTACATAAATGCTGTGCTTCACATCGCATTAATAAGTTGATCAATTGATAAAACTTGGTTGAATAAATAATGTCATCTTAATTAAGTAAGCATTTTGTTAGTCGTGATATATCATTCAATAATTTAGACGTTTTATTCTATGTTTTGAAACTAAAATATAAATAGTAATTTGATTAGCGAATCGGATAATTAATAACATATGTTTGACAGTTACAAGAGTCATTTTTATTTGATTTGAATAAGAATAGACTTAAAAACTTTTAATCTTTTTTAGAAAAGTGCACATTACCCTGTATAGAATATTATGTTAATTAAATACAATATATTGAATGCAAATGACAAGAACGATTTCGATTATTAACTAAGTGGCAGTTAAATGTTAATGTTGTTTTTCAACGTTCAAATAATATTTGATCAAATATGTTCTCGATTAATATATAGTCTTTCGAGCATGTTCATAATAATGGCGATGTTCTCATTATTTTATATTTATTTTTAAAGTAAATGTCTTCTTGAGAACATTGATGAGAAACAAGATTCTAGTTCTATCATGTCACTTTCCAAATATCCTTGTGTGTATGCTTGTTGGTGCTAATTATAAACATCATAAATAGTCTTACTCCTATACAATACATACGATCGATAATCGTTGCATTTGAAAATTTGCTGGAACTATTGCATTTGTAGATGCATTTCAACTAAATATATTCTTCTGTATTTTAGCTATTGATTCAAGAAATGCGAAAGGCATAAAAAGACAAAATAAAGTAAGCAAAAGGTAAATAAATATGTAAGTGAGAATGAATAGTTGTATAATATTTCATTTCCAGTAAAATGACAAGAGATAAATCTGCTGCTGATATGTCAAAGACGAGAGAAACAATAAAAATCATAACAAGTTCAACAAACATTTTTTGACATTTATGCTAATCTTATACGTTATTCAATGAGTTATTTTCATCTAATTACAGATATGTGTAATGAAATACGGAAGATAAAAATGTAACGAATTGGCAAGAAAGAATTAAACACTGTGAAAATGTGTCAATATTTTGACAAAATTAAAAACTTATGACAATAATATATAAAGCAATAAACAATAATGAACGCTAACAGAAGAAAGTGAATAGCAAAAATACACTTTTTTCTTGTCGATAACCTTTGATCATGCAATATTAAAATAAAGGATGATAAAAAAGTTTTGCATTAATTTTATTTCTTCTGTATCTCACTGTAGAATCATTGTAGAGAGTCAATTCT
>CAJNOL010002416.1:15239-35774 GCA_905250125.1 Rotaria sordida | reverse complement strand
TACTGGAAATAAATATATCTTAGTAATTACTGCAATATATTTTTCTGACTCATATAATAAATAAGACGCTGTATTTCATCATAGAATGACATTACAATATGATTCATCATTAATTTTGCTTTCTTCACGAAAAAGCAACATTATCGGTTTTTTTACATTTATATTGTTAGATATTACGGTCTCCAGACGTTTCGTTGCTGCCATTCCGAACATCCTTTTTTGACACCGGATGTTCGGAAATGACATTTAGTCCGTCAACGAATGTTCGGAAAAAAATCTAACGAATCTTCGGAATGAATTATGTCACATGACAGAGTTACAAAAGGTAGATGTTTGTAACAGAAACTACCTAGTGTTCGAATACAAACATAGGGATGTTCGAAACCAAACAAACAGGATTCAAACGGAGTTAGAAAGAAAGAAGAATAGATCTCAGAATCTCGAAAGTGAAAGCTCGAAAAAAAAACATATTAGTTATTTTGATGTAAAAGTGAATATAAGTTTGTAATTCAGTATACACTTTCACATCTGTAACTATGTGTCTAACATACTGTGTACAGTGTTGTGAAAGGAAGAGTGTTTTGAACATCGGTTAACTGGAAGTAAAGTGCTGCACTAATAAAAGAAACAGATCTCCATTCTGAACATCACTTTTGTTTTTATTCCGAACTCCCGTGTAAAGTTTTACGAACATCCGTTTATCGTTGTTCCGGACATCCCTATATTTTTATTGCGAACATCCGTTAAAATTATCCAGTTCCTTATGCAGAAATGTGCGTGTCGTTGCCGTTCCGAACACCCGTTAAAAATTTTTACGAACATCCGATATTGTTATCATAAAAGTAATCATATTTCGAAGAAAACGAACGTTCGGAATGAAAAGTAGCGATGAAACGTCACAATATCGATAGAAGTTGCTTTGAAAAAAAGTTCAAATCTTCGCAATACTTAGTTTTCGCATCCAAGATTACTTTGAAATCCGTTTGACAGTTGATTAATTGAATACAATTCTAATCGTAGCCACGAGTATTTCAATGAATCAAATTAATAGTATGATTAAATGAAATAAGATTTATTTTTTTACACATGGATAGTAGTTTTACATGCAAAGTTACGTACTGTTGAAGGCGATCAGATCTTGTTAGTTCTTATGATGGTTTAGAAGACAAACAATTTTCGTTAATAAAAGAAAATATAAACAATAGGAAATACTCACACCAAAGACACACAGATACAACAAAGCTTTCTTTTCCCATTTCTATTTACGGTAATTTACATGATATTCCTTTCTGTTTCTGTAAGATTTTCTATTTATTATCTTGTCAAGATTTTCTAGTATTTTTTCAAAAACCAAGTAAAAAATTTTAGAGTAATTTTTACAAAAGCAACCTGCGCAAAGAGAAAGTTTTTGGGTGGTTCAGCGTATTCGATTTCTATTCCTTGGTTTGGAAACTCTTGTATGCCCTGTCCTTGAGTAACTCCAAAATCAGATGTTGTTCTTCAAGCATACGAGTCCGAGGATGGTCTGCGGGTAATATACTATGACCGATGTTGAGTGCTAATTCGGAATATCGAGAAGCTGATACATAATCATCACTCATCATATAGGCATTAGCAACGACAAAATAAAAAGTGACTAGCTGATGATGATCATGTGTAAGAGTAATACAGATTGCTCTCTGACCGTAGTCAAGCACTTTTGACCAGTTTTCTTGTTGAACATATATCTGGCAAAGAGCGCTGTAGATAAGTATCATGAGTCTATTATTTTGTATCGTTGATTTTACTTCAGCAGCCAAAGCTTCATGGTAAAAGTTTAATGCCTCTGATAGATTATTTTTTTTTTGATGAATTTCACCTATGTGGTGCATAAGAATCGAGCGACCTGGATGATTTAATGATGAACCAATAATTTCCAATGCCTTTTGAAATGAGTCATACGCTTCTACATCATTATGTTGTTTTAAATAAACTCTACCAAGATTAGCATAAGTATGTACTAGAATTGGATGCTTTGGTGGTAGCGATCTTTGCTGCATTCTTAAACATTCACGTAAATAAAACAATGCTGAATTCAAATTATTTTGGTACATATAACTAGCTCCGACGCGACAGTAGGCTAATGCAACAGTTGGATGATTGGTTGGCAAAGCATTTTGAACAATATTAACTGTTTTAAGAAAATATTCTAGAGCACTAAGATGATTTTCTTGTTTTTCATATAATGCACCTAGATTCATATAAGGAATTACTAGTTTCGGATGATCAGACGGGAGAAATTCGTGGTAAACATCAACCGTTTTGTGAAGATAGTTGAGTGCTTGAAGAACGTTACCTTTGTTCAAATGAGAAAGACCGAGATTATTGTAGACGCCCGCCAGTGTCTCGCGCTTAGATGGTCGTAATTGTAGAGCTTTTTCACCCCATAATAGTGCCTTATCGAAATTCATCTGCTCATTATAAATCCACGTCAAATTTGAATAATACGTTGCTTTTGTTATTGAATCGTTAAATTGACTGTTTTTAATTAACATTAACATATAGTATTCAGCATTTTGAAAATCTCCCATTTTGATCAATAAACCACCGAATGTATTCAAAGTATTTGAGTGGCCAATTTCATTTTTGATACTATTGGCTAATTTATTTAATTCCTTATCTTCTTCTCCATTCATCACTAAGCGAACTGTCCAAAAATCTTCAGAATGCAATCTTTGAACTGATTTAATACGAAAAACAGTGGCCATTGAAAAGAGTATCTCATCTTCTTCTTTCATGTAACTCATATATCTTATGTCGGCAATTGGTTGCCGACATTTTTCGATTTCAATAGATATTTCGAACAAAACTGATTCTACATTCAAACTATTTGATGATGAATTACCGGTAAACATTAATGCAACTTGTTTATTTGCACTTGTTGAAAAGAAACTATTCACTGACAAAAAACCACCAATATTTTTCCTAATTTTATCATCAAATTCATCTTTAGCCATAAATTATCCACGATAAACAACAGATGGTAACAACAATGACTTTGATTGTTCTGAATGCAATGATTTTAGTTGATTATAAAGATCAGTAATGAAGAAACCAAGCTTAAATAAAATATCGATATCCTGTATTCGTAGTGCATTATTCAGTATGCGATACAAAAATGAATCACGTGTATACCAACAAACAGCCTGTTCTTTAGAATATTTTTGACTGAATTCTTCGATTTTCTCTAATTCAGGAGTGTTGCCATGATATTGTGAGTGACAGACCGCAACGAATTCATTTTTGGTCGACTCTTCGTGTTCTAATTCAACAAGAACTTCAGTGAGCATTCGGAAGTACATAAAGGCTGCTTCTTGTTGATCCGAACGATCACTAGGTGGTGAAGGTAAAGCGCTTAATAATAATGCAGATGAGTTAGATATTGAGTGTGTTGTTGTTGTTCTGTTAGTCACAATATCTCGTCGCAGTGCATCATACAACATATTTAAATTAGTAAAAATGCCACCAATTTTATCAAATGTTTGAGATAATTTACCATGATATTGGATGTTTATACAAACAACATAGATCATTTTAATTTGCTCTATTTGATAGATAAGTGGAACAAAAATATCGGCTAATGAGCCAGAAATAAGAAGATAAACCTGTTCATTTTCATTTGATGATATGTAGTCTACGCATTCATCAGTATTTTCGAACATTTTTGTATAATTAATTATTTGACGTAGTTTTAATTTCACCTGGTTTATTTCATATGAATTATAGAGATCTTTATCTAACCAAATAAGTGTGTTTTCTTCGAAATTTCGTTCTTGTTGCAATTGGCCAGAAGTCATATTGTAATGTAAATTTTAATTGAGTGAACAAAGTTCTGCCAATGAGACAGTATCTCAAATAATCATACATGACTGTAAGAAAAATTACGAAAGAAAACCATAAAAAATAGAAAATCTGGTAAGTTGAGCGATGAAAAAGTATATATTCAATGTAAGAAGAGGGACGAGAGCTAGTAGTCTGACTTGAAAGACGACAAAAAGTATTTGCCTGAGACGAAAAACAAATCGAAAAAGTCGGACTTCATTCTAAAGACAAGTGTTCAGCTCAAAATTTTTAAATCTACATATTCACATTGCTCGAATGACAATTAGGAAGGGGAGCTGTTATTACTAAATTGTATTAAAAGTATTCCGTCACTTTTTAACTATATCCAGATCTCAACAAAGATAAGACCAATAGGGCTGAGATTCTCGCCGAGAACATAGAAAATGATGGGTACTGGTGTGTTTAAAGTCTTATTTTAAAACATGTAGAGATCCAATATATCTTTTCATGCGTTAGATCTTGTCTAATGATTAAACGAACCTGTCGCCCTCTAATGAACACTTCTTAATTGGCAGAGTCGGAAAAACGTGCTTCTGTAGATCTAATTGTCAATACATTAAATATTTAGAAACATGTTCTGATGTATTTGTTGTCGAAATGCAATCGAGTGTATAGTGAAAGGACTTATTCAGTAAAAATGAATGTGGACAATTAACGAGAAAGTTGTATGTAAAAGAAAATGCAAACATGGGCTTAGTGAATTATGTCTTTCTTGGAATGTTATAAAACTACTGTAGGAAGGCTAGCTATCATGTTATTAGATACTAGCGGAAGTACCCGATGTTGGTCGAGATAATTTGATAGCACATATTTGGCGTAAGAGAAAACGACGTCGCTATGGTCTTTTTCTAGTATAATGTAATAGGAAAATTTCATGATGTAGTGTAATAGGAAAATCCCAATGACGATATATGATTCATCCTTTTAGTGAATTTCCAGTATGCACTATAATACAGAGATAAAATGTACGATACCTATGTTCTACTCAGGGGTGGATCCAGAAAGTTTTCTGAGATGGTGCGGTGGGGAAAAACTGTCATTTATATTAGGAAAAAGTGAACATTTTTCGTCTAAGGAAGGTGTGACCGCCTCTCCCCTCCCCCTGGATCCGCCACTGGTTCTGCTTGTATTTGACATGATCCACTCAATAGAGTCGTGGGTGCTTCAATAACGTATCGAGCTCAATAGATTTCCGCCAAATTTTGAAAACTGTGGAAAACCTCCTCCCCCAATCGCGCCAATCCCGTCTCAACCTTCCTCTGGATCTAGGAGAGTGCCATGGAAAGTTTGGTGACGCTAGCTATTACAGGGACTGACTGCATAGCGAACAGACAAACAGACACATTCTTCTTTATATATATAGATACCGGATGTCCAAAAATGTTTGCACACATTTTATTTTGCATATATCTCAGCATGTAAAACTGATAAAAATTTTGAATCTTTTTTAAAAATACGGCGTCGAAAGCTCTACAAACCTGTATGAAAAAAATCCTATTGCAAAACAAAAAAGGTCTTCTAAAGACTTTCTATCATGCTCCATATAGTGAGAAGTAGCACGAATATGGAGATGTTTATTTTTGGATACTGGAAAAATTATTAGTGCATATTACAGCAATTTGCTCCGACATTTTTTTTGTAGAGCTTCTCATGGCACATATTTAAAAAAAAGAATGATTAATTTTTATCAGGTTTCCATGCTGAGATATACGCAAAATAAAATGTGTGCAAATATTTTGGGACACCCGCTATTACAATTTTTTAAAGATTACTGTTCTTTCGGTGAAAAGTATACTAACATGTTCAACTACTGAATTAGATACGTATATATGTTACTCTATTTGTCTATCTCAATTCTTTCTTTCACTATTCATATACAAACTGTGATGAAAACCGAAAAAATCTTACAGCGCATCATTGTGTAGTGGAAATCATTTCTATCAAGCAAAGAATTAGATAAGAATATGATATAATAAAACAAATATTTGCAAACATGAAAGGTAACATCATGTCACAATCAGTTTTTCTTCCAACTCTGTCGCATCATCAACGACTCATTTATAAAAAAACAAATGATGTGTTGATTTAAGTACAAAACTTCACTATAACAAATGTCCCACACATCTTTTCATTTCTCAAAAGGTATCATACCGTTCAATTCCAAGAAAATAGAAGCCATCGTGCCATGTTCCGTCCCACACTATTAGAAAAGTTTTTCTATATTTTTCTTTTCCTTTGACCAGTTATGGGCTGTGTTATATTGAGCACGTACTTCATCAGTCGAGGAACTTGAGGGTGTGGGTGTGTAAAGCTACCATGATGTCGACATTTCACCTGAGCAAATAGGATCTTCAGATGGCAGACGTTTCGATTCAAAATGGAATCTGAAACAATCTATGAGTCTATACTGTTACAAGAGTAATGATAGACTGAATTTACGGTAATGTGTGTAAAGGGTGTGGGTGTGGGTGGGGTGTGGGTGTGGAATGTGGGTGTGGGGTGTTGGTGTGGGGTGGGGTGTGGGTGTGGGTAAAGGTTATTGTTTCTCAATCACCCACACCCACACCCCACACCCATACCCCAACCACACCCACATCCCACATTTACATCTCACACCCACACTCACACCCACCCACCCACGCCCACACCCTCACCCCACCCACCCACACCCCACACACACCCACACCCACACCCACCCTAGTAGACGCTGAAGACTCTGGTAGACCGTGGCAAACCCTACTAGGCCATGCTAGACCCTGGAGACCGTGGCAGACGCTGGTAGGCCCTGATACATGAGACTTAACTCATAAGAAATATACATATGCATTTCTTGACATATGTTATATGGAAATTTTTGAATTATTTTGTAATTCATTTGTGTGATGAACTCCGAAACTGTTTCTCTAGCTTCACACTACTTCTAAAATACTTCAGAGTCGGTGGACAGTAGTTTATAATCTCCAATTTGTTGCCCATTCAATGATTTCTTAGACAAACAAATAAATCTTTTGCATATGATGCTTTTTTTTGCAACTACCTCATTTTATCGGAATTTTACAAGTGCTGTCTCAAATAGAGTTGCTAGCTTATCTTTATTGTGCTCTGTAATAAAATGAATCGAGATAATAGCTATATTCGTGCGTTAAAGATAAATGCTGCACTACGAAGTTTGAGGGTGTGAGTGTGGATTCACTACTTCTCTTCATTCATACCCACATCCAGATCCAGATCCACACCACCACAAACACATCCACATCCACCGGCAGCCATAGTCACACCCCGACGCCTACACTCTCACAGCCACAGCCACACCGACACCCTTGCAAACCAGTTTCAACAATAACATCAAAACTTACAAAAGTACCAATGCAACAACTATCTAAACGTGATTTAAAAATGGATCTGGAAAAAATATTAAAACAGACAAGTGTGCTTAAACACCAAGAATTAAGAAATGATATCAAAATAAATCCGAAAGATGCAACCAAAATCCCGAACATTACCATTCAAAAGGAATCTAGTAGTGATCTAATTACAGATCCGAAGGAACCAGTAACACCTACAAATGTACGCGAACAACCTCAGCTTGAAATGACTGTATCGAATGATAACATACGTTTAGTACCATCTGATCCCAATGCTTTTACGCCTGTGTTCTGCCAGCAACGCCAGGCAGCCATTGACAATATGGCTTATCGAACAGCAGTTAATAGCTGGAAGGCGAAAAGTATTCGTGATGTCGTCAAGCTCATAAATGAGTTATCATTCGGCAAGAGTTTAATCGATCGAGCTTGGATTGTATTCTATTGGGTTTCTCAAAACGTTAAGTACGATTTTAAATCTTATTTTTGGGGAGTATTTGGACATTCATCCCCGGAAGATGTGTTTAAAAACCGAAAATGAGTTTGTGAGGATTTTGCTACAATTTTCAAGGCTCTGTGTAATGGAGTTCAGCTAAAATGCAAGAAAATCAGTGGATACGCCAAAGGATACGGTTATAAACTGGAGAAACCAGCTTTTAATCGAACAGATCATGCTTGGAACGTTGTTCGTATTGACGGTCATTGGTATCTTGTCGATCCGACTTGGGGTGAAGGACACATAAACTATAAAAATCAGAATGTCAAGCAGTTAAACCCGTTTTACTTTCTTGTGCGTCCAGAACAGATGATTTATAGTCATTTGCCTGAAAACTCACAATGGCAATTATTGATATCTCCTATTTCGATGGAAGAATTCGTTCGTCTACCATATGTTTATCCGAGTTATTTTGAACTTGGTCTTCATCTGTTATATCCTTGTCAATCTAATACAGTTTCGTTTGATTCAAATAGACAACTAGTCGAAGTTCTGCTACGAGCTCCACAAGATGTAGGCTGCATAGCCAGCATGAAATATCGAGGATATAAGAAAAACAAAGCCAATTGTCTAGTTCATTATGATGCCGATCGTCAGCTCTTGCAATGTCTCTTTGCGCCACGTAGGAGTGGTTTTCATAAGTTAACCATATTTGCTAGGCGAGAAATGCAAATGGCAACTAGGAAAGTCAATAATAAGAAAAGCTATTCTTGTGTAGCTAAATTGGGGTTACAAGTTCCAGATGGTTTCAAAGGAAAAACATGCGATGGTAAATTCCGCTTTCTAGGAAATTCAAAAAAATGACTATAGAAGAAATTTCATGGAAATTTAATTGAATGTTTTAAAGATAATCATAGTGAACACACGTTATAAAAAGGAATATCAAAAAAAGTTTAAGTTTAAGTTAGAGTTTCGTTGGGCTGGGTTGGGTCGAATCAAGTCAAGTAAGAATATATATCTGTATGTATATATCAGATATGATACAACGTCGAGATGTGTTGACTTGGATCACAAAATGAAACTCATTACGGCATGAAATATGTATGGAACAGAAGTTTAAGTTAGGTTTTGTTTGGGCTGCATCAAGTTAAGAAATTCATTTTATATAAAACAAACACCCAAAACGTAGTATATACACGTCAGTATCTCGTGCATTTGGGAGTTTATTCTCTAGTCGACTCTTCCCAATGACACCCGCGAGAAATCCTCTGAAAAATGTAAAATCTTCGGGAAATTCTTGTCGTGAATCCTCATGGAACTTGTATATCTCAGGAACTATCTCAAACTCCTCAGATAGTCCTGAAATTTTAGAAAGTCCCTCTAAAATTTTTATAGATTTGACTTTTTCAGATAATTTCAATGGTGACTTGCTGGAAGCGACCCAGATAGTACTCATTAACTCCCTGAAGAGTCTCTAGGAAGTCTTGATGAAGTCTCGAGGGAGCCCCGAGTCCCCTCTTGACTCTCTCAAGGATCCACGACATGAATTCCTCCGGGAATCGTCCTAGAGAGTATTGACTAGGGTTTTCATGTCTCTTGGAATATTTAGAAGATACATCTGTTTCGATAATTTTTGTAAAAAACTGAAAATTCACGCTAAGTTTTAAAATTTATCTAAAATAGCACATCTGCGAGTTCACAATTATACAAATGAAAAAACAAGATAAAATTTATAAAACTTTTTGGATAAGAATAGTTCGACCAATGTGTTTTGTATTGAGGGTGTGGGTGTGGGTGTGGGCATGGGGTGTGGGTGTGGGTGTGGGCATGGGGTGTGGGTGCGAGTGTGGGTGTTGGTGAGGAGTGTGGGTGCGCGTGCGAGTGTGAGTGTGGGTGTGGGTGTGGGTGTGGACGTGCGTGTCGGTGTGGACGTGGATATGAACGTGAGAGAGCAGACACCTACAGCTACACCCACATCCACACCCACACCCCACGCACCCACATCATATCTACACCGACACCCACACCCACACCCACACCCATCCGTTGAAGAAATCGATTTTAATCGATCGTCAGAAGAAGTTGAGAAAGCTTTGAATCAATGATCAAAGACACTATCGATACTCAATGAATCAAAATCGAATGAAAACTTGTAAGAAATGATTCATCTCTTGTTGAAATATAAAACATTTGTGTAACTGAAACAATTCTCTATAAATAGTAGCAGGTTCAAAGACTTCAACAGAATTGCTTGGATTAAGATCTTCGAAAAAAATTTTATTTGATAGAGCAAAATAGGGCGTCATCAATCTTTTTTTTTTTTTTTTTTTTTATTTGCAAGAAACTGACGACTTTATAAAGTCCTTACAGTACCGAGGTGAGAAGTACAGATATGAAGAAAAGATATGAAGTAAAGAAAGTGAGAATGAAAGTGAAATCAGATATGTGTACCACGCTGCGAGAGAATCATCAAAAAATTAATAACACATCAACTAACATATAAGATTTTTATACAAATTGACAACAAAAACAATTTATTACTTTACTATTACGTTTAAAGAAACACAATAATGTAAGCACTGTCAAAAAGTCTCTGGAAAGTCACGGAGGGTCATTACGTCTCCAATATTATAATGTAAAATCGATTCGTTCAAGAGTATACCCGCACACTAGGAGATACATGACTCCAACAATGAAACATGTTCTACATATCGTTCTGATCTGAAAACTCCCTTTATACTATTATCACCTTGCAGCCAGACTTTTCTAAACACATTTAAGTTCGCTTGCTCAAACATTAACTCCCCATTCATGCTGTCCGATAATGCTAATAGATACTTGTTCCAATACCTCAAACATCTGTAGGGTGTCATCAATCTCTCTATGTACTTCCTTCATCGACTTGTTTTCGATTTACGGAGAGCCTGAAAGACAATTCGATGAAGGAAGTTCATGAAGAGGTCGGAGACATCTCATTTTGCTCTATCGAATAAAAATTTCTCTCAAAACCTTTGAACAGATACGAGAAATTTAGTTTTGACCGACGCCTTCGGGCCTACTAATTCTGATGAAGAAGGCTTTTAGCTGCACAAATGTGTTTTTAAGATATATGTGCTATAAACTTACTCGTCTTTCCGTTTTATAAGGGATAGTGACATCCTTTGTTAATATACAATCGAAGACTGTGTCTCAATTCCGTCTAGTTAACTACTTCCTTATTGCATTTCTGGAGCATCAAGTAACAGAATGATGAAGAAATCTCTTCTAAATTAGACTGAATAAAACAATCTCCTTGTGATTAACAACAGTAACAACATCATGTTTCACACTTTAATCCCGTACGAAATGCCCCGATTGACACGTACTTTACTTTTTGTCAACGATGCACCTCATTTGAATATTCTTACTAGATCTTTGTTAAATGCTAATGTTTTGTTGCTCGGTAAAATCAAGCAATTTTTTATCCATTTTTTCATTGTTAATATTAAGTTTAAGGTATTGTCGATTGAAAAATTACAATACTTTATATATTTGTGGTACTGATGAATATGGTACAGCAATTGGAACAAAAGCATTTTGATTTATATAAAAAAATTTATAGATGGCTTCAATAATAACGTTGAACAATTATATTGTGATACTTATCAACGGTACAGAACTTGTTTGCATATTTTTTTTTCTAATTTTGCATACATTCATATATTTGAAGTTTTCTGACAGATCGTTATGTAGCTGGTACATGTTCAGATGCGGCATACAAATTTGATGACATTCATAGTAATCAACGTGATAGTGTGAAAAATTAATTAATGATGTTGAACGCATTGATCCAAAATGTCAAATTTATCATAGTACACTACCAATTAGAAAATTGTCAATTTACATATGATTAGAATTTCTTTACCAAGTT
Organism: Rotaria sordida; assembly: GCA_905250125.1. NCBI lineage: Eukaryota > Metazoa > Rotifera > Eurotatoria > Philodinida > Philodinidae > Rotaria > Rotaria sordida. The sequence continues at coordinate 24,184 of CAJNOL010002416.1, read as the reverse complement.
ATGATTGATTTTTTTTGTCAGACTTCTCGAAATCGATCAGTCTCTGGTCAATTGATCCTAGTCTTCAATAATTTATCCAAGACTACGTAGTATATAGGAGAATGGCGTCTAGATTCGAACCTACTAGCTCTCACATACATGATGACATTCATAGTCATTCATCCATGGTGGCTACTCTAGACATGAGCAGTACCATGTCTAGACTCCTCCTGTAGAGATAATTCATCTCACTTTACTGCATTTCCAATTACTAAATATTTGAATTTTCAAACTCAACGGGGAAAAAAACAAGATTCTCTTCATTCTTACTTGGATGTCATAATAATCTATAGTTTTAATGACAGGACCACATGGTATGGTTTTTTTAGATCTATTTTGTTAGACTTAATAGATTTTCATCAGAAAAATCATAACTAGCTACAAATTCTGGATGTTCGAAGTTAATATTTCGAACAATTGGTTTTGGACGGTGCCAAAATTATAAATACTAAAAATTGTTCAGTATTATATTTCGATCATTTTAGATAAAATAAAAATAAATTTCAAAAATAAAAACCTATTTGAACTATTTTAAACATGAATTCGGTTAATCTTTTTGCGTAGTCGTTCTAATTTATCAATCATATTTTGATCACTTCGATTAAAATCTTCTTTGTTTAACATTGATTGTAAGCTAGTTAATTTAGTAAGTTCACAAAGTTCTTTTATAAGTAAATGATATTTGCATTGGTCCACGTTGACCAACAAGTATCACATGTCGTATTCAACTTTGACGAAGTGTATCAAATACTACAACATCAGTAACATGTGCTTTAGCTAAATCATCAATAGATGAAAACATGTATTTTGAGTACAATCAAGTTATGATTGAAGTTGAATATTTTCTGATACACCTATTTGAAATTGTTTTCTTTTTTTTATAATGACTTAAAAATTATTTTACTTTGTTTCCATTTTGCCATTGTGTTATTCACGAAAAATCTTTAGTAGAAAAAACGTTTTCTAATGTTTTCTTATCAACAATATTTAAATCACGTTCAACGAATGAACTATAAGTAAATATTATAATAAAATTCTTGTAGTTCTTTCACATGTTCATGTTCAACTATTTTTGTAAATATATATATATATAACATTTTTTACTTCAAGATGATCAGATACTACATTATCATATTGAACAAGATAATAAAATGAAGGTAATTTTTCAATAATATCAATTGTTGTCGGTATTGTGTGCCGAAGTTTAACTAAATTTTGTGTTAAATAAAAATTAGATAAATCACTCTTTATGATGCAAATGCATATACGTGATGAAGGTAATATAGAATTTTAAGTAACTATTGAAAGTGAACATCGAATAACACAATATACCAAACAACGTCCATTAAAATGAGTAAACATTGACAAGATATTAAAGATACATCTAGAATATAATAGGGAGCGTAATTTCTATAAAAGTTTTCAATGTTTCACTTGTAAATATTCGTTCTTAAGATTAATCTTAAATTTTCAGAATAAACACTCATTCTCAAATTTCCTAGTAAAGTTCTTATGACTCTCATTTATAGTTTATGGGGTAAGCAAAAAAAAAACTTCTTGAATATTTAAATTCGAAGAAGAATCAATATGAAGTATAGCAATTGTCAAGATATTAAAGAATGAGTCTTTTCTCACTTACAACATTAATTACAAGTATAAAATAAAAATTTTGCATACAATTCTTCTGAAAATATTCATATACCATTAAAAATTAAAACATTTAAATTATTAGTCTTTTGTTATTCTTCAATCTTATTTATAGACATCTTGTCTATTAAAAGTGACCAAATATCATGTTGCACATATTTTATTTTCACACTAAATATGCAACAATAGAGAAAAAAGGACGCAATTCTATCTTTCATTTTTTTTTTATTGCTTAACTTAAATCATAGGTCACTCACTTGTATTTAATTGTGAATCAGATGGTGTACATTCTTTTTTTTCTTTAAAATAGATAGATGAAAGATCAATATCTTCATGATCAATTGCGATAGTTTCATTATTTGCTGTTGAAGAAGGTATTAAAATTTGTGTAGTTGTTCTAGGTGGTATTCATAGTCAAAAACAATCATGATAATCAGAAAATAATTGTATCAGAACAAATATGTTGAGTATGTGTTGAGACTTTATCTTTCGATGAATTATGCTTTGTTAATTTATCCATAAATATATATTAATGATAGATTTTAATAAAAAAATTTAAAAGAAACAAATCAGATGAATTATTCATTTTCAAATAATAATCAGATGACGGATAACAAGCAAGTCTATCTAAGATTATTTTCTTTCACATGAACTATAACTTTCATCGAGAGGGTGTGGGTGTTGATGAAAAGGACACCCACCCCCTCACCCACCGTCAAGATTGATAAGACCTATAATTTTCTTTATATACCTTATCATAAATTCTGTAAGTAACTGAAGTAGTCAATAGTACTATTTATATATCTCTCATAAATCTTTTAGACCATTCATCATGGCTATAAACACTTTTGAACATCCTTTCAAAATGTGACATTCAGGTAGAGTATTTTTTGTCTACCCTTCCAGAATGGGTTTTGAAGAGTATTTAAAAATGTTTACGATATTTGTCAGCCCTTACGATGGATCTTTTGAAAGGGATTTTTTGAAAAGTTTATGATCCTTTTATAAACGGTTGATAAAGGTTTTCTTTTTATATGTTGTACTTTCATCAACTGTTTTATGCATTTATTATTTTTCATTCTTTTCTACAGTGAAGTGTGAGTGAAGAAGTGACCGAAATCGGAATACAGCTTTCATCTTACCAACAATCATACGCGCACACACATGCACATTCGTCTGCATTTGTCCTTCAATTGTTTTTCTTGTACTAGATTATACAGGGTGATCCATAAATAGCTTTACGATAAAAAATTTGAATAACTTCACTACTTTTTGAGCCGTAGAGGCTGATATTTTTTTTCTGTGATAGAGGAAACTTCAGAGTTTTTTTTTCTATAGGAACAGCATTTATAAATATTGCTTTCAAGTATCATCATTGGCTTCAGTGATGAGTTTTTAGCTTTTAGGATGTTGAAGTTAGTCCCTAACAAATGCATATGCTCCATTCGTTCTTCAACGAATGTATGTGGTTTAGTGTTTCGTCTTGCAAGGTGTAATTGTTCGTATCTTAGTTGTTTAATATTCGCACATGACAGAACGAAACATTAGATCGTATACATTCGTTGAAGAATGAATGGAGCATATGCATTTGTTAGGGACTAACTTCAACGTCATAAAAGCTAAAAACTCATCACTGAAGCCAATGATGACACTTGAAAGCAATATTTATAAATACTGTTCCTATAGAAAAAAACTCTGAAGTCTCCTCTATCACAGAAAAAAAATATCAGCCTCTATTGCTCAAAAAGTAGTAAAGATATTCAAATTTTTTATCGTAAAACTACTTATGGACCACCCTGTAATTTGTAGTAATAAAAATGAAATTTTTGAAAACCTATTTTTACTGACCAAACTTTTATTTTCTATTGATAGAATTTATATATTTTACTGCTCCCTATCAATAATACACCAGTGATTCATATATTTTCCTACTAACTGTGTGTTTGATTTTTAACCAAGTCGAACCGACCGACCGTAGTCAAAATTACTTTTGAAAGATAAAAGAAGTTAGAATATAGTCAAAGTATTCAATAAATAATCTTTATTCTTTTCTTTATGTTCATTGCTCGTAGTTGCTATTGTTCGATTTGTTTTTGCTAGTGTACAAAAGCACTAATACCTTAGTTAACATAAGATAAACTTTGTTTTCTCTAAATTCAGTTAGAAATTTTTTGGTTCGATTCGGCAAAAATACCAATTGATCCTATCTCTGATATGTTATACCGTATGCTTGATGGTTAGTCCCAACTATTACTTTATATGTTTATTTTATAAATCAGATAAAATGAGTTAGAAAAACTGCATTGCTATTTAGAAAGCATTTTATATGACAACATCAAATAGCAATTACACTTACCACCCGTCATCCATACAACTGGAACATACCACGAAAACCCCAACCCCAAAAACCAAAACCAAGAAAACCAAATTTTTCCATTTAACATTGAATGAAATATTAACTCTTCTGTGCGCAACTTTTTTACCCATAGTTCTTGGTATCTATACTGCAATAACCACTGTACAGGAAGGAACAGTGGCTGATGAAAGACGACAATTTGATTTGGAACAAGCAGCTAAATTCAGACAACAAACAATTTATGATAAATTTTTAGATGATATTTACAAATTAGAGAAAGACGGTTATTTAAATGAGGAAAAAAATCCATGGGCATTTGCCAATGCTCGTTTTCGTGCTGCACATCGCCAATGGGATGCTATACGTAAAGCAGATATTTTACAATTTCTCAAAGAAAACCAATTAATTGTTAGAAAACCAAGTATTAAAAATCGTGCAGTTAAGAAAGTTGATAATATAATTCATCTAAATGATTTAAACTTCGATAATATAAGTTTAACAAGTCCAACTGGTTCATTAAATTCATTAAATCTTGAATATATTGTATTCGACCAAATATCAATGATCAATGCTCGATTCTCATTTGTCAATCTGAGAGAAACATCATTTAGCCATTCACGATTAAATAATGTCAAGTTTTCAGATTCATCATTAGCTTATGCTAGTTTCAACAGTACAGAATTGGATGGAACAGACTTTGGTAATACAAATATGATAGGTGTGGAATTTTCCAATATTGATTTGTGTACAACAATATTAACAGAAATACAACTGCAACAAATAGTATTTACAAATAGTATATTACCAAACTCATCAATATGCAGACAAGAAAAAACAACCAGCAGTAAGCTATTCAATTTATGTCACATATTAACTGAAAACATAATTCTTTTCTAGCACCAAGCATGATAACGATATCGACAACAGAAGAACTTTCTACATCACAATCAAGTAAGAAAAAAAAAATTTAGTGCTAATTTAAATAGATTTTTGAGAGAACTAATATCATATAGCTCGTGATTATTATCGACTTCTAGAGAATGAATTCCATAAATAATTAGTTTATCATGTGTATCGAGTCAAATCATTCAATCAATGAAAATGTTTTTTTCTTTGGTATTTTTTGCTGCAACATCAATTAGTGCTAACTAAAACATTTCATCGCTTTTTTTAAATATTTTGACTATTGATGAAATATCGCCACTTAGTTTTGATCTATTATTGAAATACAGAAGCCGCTATCTGATGACTAAAAACATGACAAAAAGGAATATAATTTCTACTATTGCCATGAAATTTTTCTGATTAAATGTAATGATAGAGTATGAAAACTGTACCACTTTCGATGACGAAATAGACATCATTTTTGAAATTTTGTTAAATTCATGAATGAAAAATGCACACAAGTCACTTGGGGAAAATGATTAAAGGTGTACGAAAATCCTATCATGAAGAAGCAGCAAGATGGAATTTCGACGCTTGAATTTTAGCAAAGTCAAATCTTCGATAGAATTTCAAGAAATTTTTAATTCAACCAACATTTTGGCAATATCACTGAATTTTGGATATTATCGAAATTCCCAGTATTGTGACAGTAAAATTTTCTGCTGGATATTTCATTGTCCAATTATCACTGGATGTATGACAATGGGCACAAAGCCAGAGTACCGCATATACGGAAAACGGACAGTTGCTCGCTAGGACAGTTACTCGCAGGACACTTGCTCGTCGGACACTTGCTTGAAAACTATTGTCGGCGCCAGAATTAAATGTGGGTTGGTGTAAGACTAATATCTCAAAAATGGCAATAGCTAGTGATCTGAAATTTCCACCAATCGAAAGAGGCTGAGTTAGGACATGTTTTGATATAATATTACGCAAGATGAAATCATTACCTAACCAATCATTTTTGGGAATCTTTTGGGAAAATGTATAATAATACAATGTAGTTCAAATGCAACTTTCGTTCTGACATGTATATCAGATAGAGGAACTTCAGCTCTATAGTTCAAGATACAATATGAATGATTATCTTCTCAAAGTCTAACGATGAGCAAATGAATTCGGCCATTTGCTTGCCAAAATAATAGGAAATTACACTGATTTTTTACCAAATTTTCTTACTTTTTATCAAAGTCATTTGTTTTTACGATGAAAATTTGACAAAAAGTAAGAAAATTTGGCCAAAAATCAGCGTAATTCCATATTATTTTGGCAAGCAAGTGGCCGAATTCATTTGTTCATCGTTAGGCTTTGAGAAGATAATCATTTGCATTGTGTCTTGAACTATAGAGCTGAAGTTCCTCTATCTGATATACATGTCAGAATGAAAATTTTGTTGGAACTACATTGTATCATTATACATTTTTCCAAAAGATTCCCAAAAACGATTGGTTAGGTAATGATTTCACCGTGCATAATATTATATCAAAACATGCCCGAACTCAGCCTCTTTCGATTCGTGGAAACCACAGATCGCTAGCTATTGCCATTCTTGAAATATTCGTCTTACACAAACCCACATTTAATTCTGGCACCGACCATAGTAATATGGGTGTGGGTGTGGATGTCAATATTCTCTCAAGTAATACCCATACCCATACCCACACTCAACCCACACCCACAGTCACATCCACACCTTCTACTTGTAACTGTACTGGTTTTCTTTCTTTTCTTTCTACAGCACCTACTGCTTTATGTCCTGCCGCAAATACATTAAATTCAAAAGAGGCACTTACAATCACATTTGGTAGTGGTGCAACACAATATTCTTCAGCAACACCTGCTGCCTTTGGATTCACTACAACTTACCAACAAATATTCAACGGATTAAATGGTATTGTAAATAATGGACAGTTCGCTTTCGTGACTACAGTTAGTCCAGTAGCATCTTCGTGGCATCAAGATACAGTAGATCACACACCAAACGATGATACGACAACTACTCACGGATATATGATGTTCGTCAATGCGAAGGAGACTCCTGATGATGTTTTCAGGATGACAATCAATAATTTGTGTATTGGGTCACGTTATGAATTTTCTGTCTATCTAGCTAATATTGCCAAAAAAGGAACTAATCTAACTCCACCAAATATTAAATTTGAAGTTCAAACTGCAACAACTCCAAATACTTTGCTTGGAACTGTAGCTACAGGCGACATACCAGCATATGCCACTCTTGCTTGGTCAAATTATGGTATGTCATTCATTGCAATGACCAGTTCAGTCATCTTGTCAATGATTTCAAATGCTTCCGGAGGAGGTGGAAATGATCTCATTGTTGATGATATTACATTGCGGGTTTGTTCACCTACTGCTAATGCTATCTGTAATCCGTAATAAGTTATCGTTTACAGTACTACACCTTATGGAACAGTTTGATTCCTAGAGCTCTTATTTGTTTTTGTTCTTTTATTATCTTAATCCTCTTTTATTATTTTAACGTTCTTTCATTATCTTAACATTGTTTCTCCGTAACTACTAAAACTCATCATTCGTATACATATTTTATACTGTTTTATGGAACTCACATATATTTTCGAAGTAAATAGTGAATGTAAGTTTTAAATCGAGATTTTGCGGCTCTCCCCCCCCCCCCCGCTCCATTACAGACCATAGCAACACAGGCTCTCATTACAGACCGTTACAAACAAATTAATTAATTAACTGATTAGGAAAATGAGGAATAAATAATTGATAAATAATTGATAAATAATAAATAATGATTAATATTTAATATATTTAATATTTGATATTTTAATTATTAAATATTTATTATTCACTGTTTATTGGTTTTGTTCTTTTATATTTTACATTTTTGCTTTTTAATAGTTAATATTTCATAGTTCGTTGTCAAGTCATTATTGGGCAGTGACAGATCGTCATTGGTATATCATTAAAAAAACAGAAGTTATGCACTGAAGATGTACATGACAATATAAATAACTTTCTTCAGCACTACGCTGTTAAATGAATCAAATAAACTGATTAAAAGTAATGTATTAACCTTTTCGAAATGATTAAATTTCAGAGCACACGTATCAACTATAATAATTGCTATAATTTTACTTTATTGAGTTATTTGATATGTTTTTTTAAATGAATTGTTTTAGAATATCTGACAATATATTGTAAAGTTATAACAAGTAGAGTTTGTGAATTCCATATTCTGGCCCCTCCAGGAGCCGCACTGACAAGTTTTTTATGACTCATCGAATACTGCAAAATTCACGTTTTAGACAACTTTCGTCCCTCATCACTCATGATTGGAACAAGATGAAGTTTTGAAATTTTCACTGAAGTTAGTGTCTAGAGAGAGAGAGATCTTCGCCGAAAATTTTAGTATTACACACCCTTCCTATCAATCACTAGAATGCTCTCAAATATCGTTTTTGTGATGAAAATCGTGATTTTCAGACAAGACTTTCCTCTAAACAACAGCTACAGAACGACAAATTGTTTGGCATAATTCGATATTATCATTGACTGATGTAAATTCTTGTTCAATTAATGACTTCAGTTGATTAATGTTGCGGGGATTTTGAGTATAGACACGATCTTTTATAATTCCTCATAGTGAGAAATCACATGAAGTTAAATCTGGAGATCGTGGTGGCCATTCAATAGTTCCTCGACGACCTATCCAACGTAAACATGTATTATCTAAATACTCTCGCACCACTAGACCACAGTGAGGAGGTGCACCGTCTTGCTGCCAGATCATTGTTTCAAAACTTGAGTGTTTTTCAAGTTGTGGTATCATGTTATCCTCCAACATCTGAAGATATTTTTCTGATGTGACGTTACCTTCAAAACAATATGGACCAACAACACCATTTGACCATATTCCTCCCCAAACAATCACCTGTGGTACATTGAGTTCTTGTTCAATAATGAGATG
>CAJNOL010002416.1:0-15139 GCA_905250125.1 Rotaria sordida | reverse complement strand
AAAAAAAAACATGTGCCTATTTTTCTTGTTTGATCGATAAACAAAAAGTGCAGACGCACATTCATTTCGCTGTTTGTTTTTTTGTTGCAAGTAAGTATAAGAAGTTTGTTTCTCGATAAATGACATGATTGAGAACTTCGATTAGATACTATCGTTGCAGAAATGGCCGCTTCAAAGAGTTGTTCAAAGTGCGACAAAGGAAAAGGAACTTTCTTTTGTATTGGGTGCGAAGCATACTTTTGTAAAAGAGATTATGAAGATCATCGAGCAAAGATGACTAATGAATTAGACGGGTTTACCGAAGATCGTAACAAACTTCAAGAGAAAATAAACATGATAACTCAGAACAACTACGTTCCTAGTGTTGTACTTATGGAAATCGATGATTGGGAGAGAACAACTATTGAAAAGGTGAAAACCGTCGCTGAACAAGCTCGACAACAGCTCATCAAATTACCAAAGTCAAAGAAAGTGGAAACAGAATCTCGATTTGAGAAATTTTGTCAAGATCTCATTTCACTAAAAGAAACTGGTGATTTCGTCGAGCACGATTTAAAATACCTCCAACAAACAGTCGATCAACTCAATCAAGATCTAAAACGATTAACTGAATCATTTGAACTCGAGTTATGCACAGAGCAGAGTAATCAGATAAAATGGGATACCCTCATTTATATTAAAGAAAAGCCTACTTACACCGAATGTCTTCAACCACAAGTAAATGGTAAGTTCATTATCAGAATTTTTTTTCACACATGGGTACTTAACGATGTTAATTCCTTTTACGTTTGGAAAGATAATAGTTAGATCGAAAATTCCATAGTATCGTCCTATTCTTTTTCTAATAGAATTTGTTGCATGTTTGAGCCTATCTTGTCATCAAACATGGTAGATTATTTCTGAATCGAATGATGAATGTAATCCGAACATGACATACTTGTCATTTAGAGAAAAATCAAACTATACTACAAGTGACACTCGATTGTCACGGTCATACTTGTCCAAAATGTAATAAGTGTTGTGATTGGAAGAATCGTGTGAAGCGTGGTGATGCCACTTGTTATCGTGCTGGTGTTGGCCCTGGTCATATGGGTTATTGTGATTGTGTCGGTCATTGTCATTGTGGCTATAATGGTTATAATTATCATCCTTATAGCGATGTGTGTTGTTGTATGGAGAATAAATAAGAGATTCTTGAAAGCTTTACTTTGGTCCTTATTTTAATTAAACATCAACACATTGTACTTGCTATTAGTAACGAAATTTTTTTGTAAACGCGATTCATCTTTGGTTTTCATGAAGAATAAAAAACATAGGACATAAAGACTGATTTAATATCATTTTTCTCCAATAGACTTTTTGTATGTTTTTATAGCAAAAATGAATATCGTCTACTGTTTTCGATCTTCAAAATAGTAAAATATGACAACAAAATACAGTAGATGATCAAGTTTATCATAATAGATATTCATTTAAAATGCAACCTATGATAGCGAATGAACTAGTCATATCTGATTTCGATTAACTAGAATTTATGAAAAGAAGTATCATGCAAAATATTTGCATGCCTTTTGATTGTGGATTTACGAATCAATCGACAGAATTCTCTTCATAGTGATCGATATAGATGACTAGGATCATAGTATGAAAATTCATTCACTGTGTAATCTTCGATTATCAAAACAATTTTTAGCTTCGCTTCGATTGAATGGAATAGATGGATTGATTTATCATGAGAAATATTCATATGGAGCATGATCTGTGATTGATTGACTTGGCAATATTCGATTTGATCGAAGATGGATAAAATACACAAACAAGAATATCGTGAAAAAATTCAACTAAAAAGTGATATTTAAATGAGTAATTCACTTGCAAGTTTTAGCTAAAAATGAGCAAGTAGTAGATGAATAGAATTATGATGAAAAATATTTCTTTATTGTATAAACCTAATTCAATAAATCAGTTTATTGCCGTTGTTTAAAAAAGAACAAAATATACGAATAAAATCCTATGTGTTTTTGTGCAGAGAATAACTGAAAGACTCTTGAAAACTTTGCTCTAATGACTTTTTTTTTGTATACGCGATTAATCTTTGGTTATCACAAAGAATAATAGACTTCCGTTTAACTGTTATGTAGTGCATAAGACCAAGAAAGGAAAAAAAAACAAAAATAGATAAAAGCGTGCAGATATTTCTTCTGAATTATTTCTACTGAGGTTGACACTTGAGAAGACATCTAAGAAGCGTTGCATCTAAGCCACGACCTTATATTTGAGCATTTACGATAGAATGAAGCCAACTGACGGTCGTATCTCTTCGGGATACGTGAAATCTGAATATTGACATTCCGAGACTCGTCCTCATCACTTCTACTGCCTACCAGTACAAAGTGATATTCAGTTCTCTTGTGATCAGCGAATATTGACATCTGTTAAGATAGATTATAACTCGGCAATCTCTCTCCCTATTATTTGATATCGATTCAGTGATGGATGAGTCAATCTCTTTCCTGTATTTCCTTTTCTCTGTTGATTTATATAATAATTTTGTTTTCTAAAAATGGCTCATTAATTTTATTTTTAAGGCACTAATTATAATTAGCTCAGGTTCTAAAGATTTACTTTAATTTGTCCAGACAACTTGTAGATTTTTTGTTGTTATCAATTATTTCGTCGAGTCAATTTTGAAATATTATTTTTATCGTTAATTTGCGAGTGATAATCTTCAACGAAAATGGGAGCTGAAGTGTCCTCAATAGACTATCCTCGCATGCCCAATGCTATTCTCGTTTTCGGCCCGACAACAGATATTCAAATGCTAGATAAACTACGACCAACAATTCCCAAATTGAAAGATGCAACGTCTGCAATTCAAAAGGCAGTCACCCAAGCGAAAAAATATGTTGACATCCTTTCTCCAGCTTTTGTCCGAGTCACAGACTACCTTCTAAAATTTTTTTTGGAATTGGACAATTTAGTAGCCGAATCAGATGTACTTCACAAAGAATTGGCTAAACTAGAACAAAATATTTACAGCACACTTCTCGAAGGGAAATTAAATGCGCTTAAAAATCAACTGGCAATTCTTCGAGATGTAAACACAGGAAGAGGACAAAAGGTTTCCGAGTTGTCAGTGGCAATCAGCCATTTTCATCAAATTCTTCCCATCTTCAAACAAGAAAGTTCGATCCTTTACAAAAAGTACTATATTGGTGCTCAACTCTTCGTTCCCATTTGTGCCATATTCAAATCTGTAACAGTTATTGCAGAGAACACACCCGAATATAATAACCCTAGTCTGGGTCAGCTTAAACACCAATACAAAGCTACATTAGAATCTTTTCGAGACAGATGCATTCGAGCAAGACTACAATCTATTCATATGAAATCAGTTGGTGGTTCTATGATGAACATGTATCCTGACGAATATTATGAGGATCAGTTACAATCACATTTTTCTGAGTATTTTCGATCGCCATCCAAGTAATTGCAGCTGCAATCTATACCATTCATTTACATTAGTTTCCTCATTATGGATGGAATTTAGGTTTTTTAAGTTTAACATAATTCTTTTTTTTTTATTTAGACCAGAAGAGTTTACGCTGAAATGTGGTCGTGCGAAATCAATATTTTTGGAGGAGATGCCAATGTTGTTGGATGGATGGGATCCGAGAAGCAAATCACAAATTAGCTTTTCTACCGTAACTCTCCACAAAGACGAAGGTCAATGCTTGTCAGAAGCTATGCTGTCTAGAAAGGCTGTATTGGTTTACCGAACAAATGTGAAGACGGTAATGGAAGAATTCTTCAATAACGTTCTTTAATATTATGAACTACTTATGAAATCATTGAAGCTTAAAATTAAATAATTAAGATTAAATTAATGAATGGAATGGTTTTGATAGATTCTTTTATTCATTTCCAGATTGGATTGCAAAAATCCTAAATATATTCTTAAAGAAGCCAAGAGTTTTATTGTCAATTTGAGGGTATCAGAGGGTTAATTGATAACAAACTAATCTTAGCTCTTGAGGAAAAGATAGGTTCAATTTGCTATTCCCAACTCTTATTTTTCACCCTCACCCTCAAAAATAACGTGCGCAGGATGTGTATTTTGGCTTCACACTCAGCTTCATCTTCAATGTTGTCGTAAGTCCATTCATGGGTGTGGGTGAATGGGGTATGATGCTCATGTCAACACCGAAAACCACACCTCACACCCACACCCACACTAAAAATATTGCAGATAGAGATATTTCATTTCTATGTGCTTCTTAGTTCGCCGCTAGAGTTTTAGTTTTCGAAGGCTTTATTCATATAGGATGTCCAAATGAGTCAATTGTGTTCTCAATCTACTGTTCGAGTTCCTAGGATACACTCATAATAAAACCGGAATGCTTTCAACTATTTGACGCGAATAGTTCTTCGTAACTTTCATTACTAATCGAACCTTTCGAAAGCTTAAGCTTTTCAAGTTCAATTCGATTGGGAGATGCAGTGCTCGTAATGATAACGGACCTGTAAACTAAAGAGTACTTTATGGACAATGAAATAGCTGCTGTCTGATTCAGTTTTAGAGTGTTTCCTTGCTTGATTCGATATAATTTAACAGCACTCGCTAGTGATTATCCGCACAAGGACTAGACTTTTAGTCTCTAATTAATTCCAGATCCTCTTTTCAACATTCCTTTACGCACACATACTTTTTGGATTTTGGTGTCTAGTGAATTAACGATTGGATTTTCTCATATCGTAGTTAACTTCAATTTTCGTATTCAATATCGACGAATAGCTAGCAGCCATTGCTTCTAATAAAAAAAGTTTGTTAGGGCAGCCCCTTTGGGGCCGAAATTCTCCGGTCTCATTAAACCAATACAAAATAGATAAAGTGAAATCTCTTGTAAACTATAGTTGTTTTGCAGGATAACCGAACATCAGAATAAGCACCTTTCTAATTTCTGCATTTCAAACAGAATTTTTTTATTTTTCCTACGGCCGTCCTATATTTTGTTTGCATTATTGCTATTCGCTCTTTATTCTTCATTTTTTTAAATTCATTTTTCTTATTTTAACATTCTTATTATTATAATCATTGCATTAATTGACAAAATAAGTCCATTTTACATATCCATGATATTCACAGCAGATCTTACACACTATTATACATATTAATGAATTCATAAACAATGATATCTATTATTTTTCAAAACTACAACTTGTTCAATTTTGCAAAAAACTCTAGAAAGTCTACTACCTATTATTCTCAATTGCTAAAGTCTGTAATGGAGAGAGGGGAGGGGAGCCGCGAAACTTTAACATAAAACTTACACTCACTATTTTCTTCGACAATATATGTGAGGGTGTGGGTGTGGTCTATTCTTCACCTACCCGCACACATCTCACACCCCCACTCCCACACGGTAAAAGTGCAGTATCTTGTCAACAATAAGCTATGGGCCCGAACTCTTTTCAGGGTATTCATAGCTCAATAGACACTATCTTGGGTGTGGGTGTGGGTATGGCTTTTGTCTTCTTCGACAACCACATCCACATTCACACCCATACCCACATCCACACACTGCTCGATATAGTCGTATACAAGTAAGTGAACTACGGAGTGCATAAGTTGTTTGTTTGCCAAGAATAATTTGACTAAATCCATTATAGTTTCGAAAAGAAAATATGTCTCGAATAATGCCAAAAGAAAGAATCATGGGCTCTTCGTCCTGCAACATTCTATAGGAATCTTCATTCTCTTCGCGCAGATCTATCTAATAATGAGCAGTATGATATGAACTTTGTTTTAATTTTTACTGTATTCGACAGCTGAATGGTTAACCTAAAAAATGGTAGAATTAAATCAAGTTTAAACTTCTAATCATGTTGGCATGTGCAATGATAAATGTAAATTAATTTTTAGAGAAACAAATAAAATGTCTAGCTCTTTTAACTTCCTTACACATACAGTTATTTGATGAAAAATCTAAATAGAGATGAAGAAAATCCAATTTTATATGAATGCTCTCATTAATAAATGGAAATAAAAAACAAAGTAAAAAGAAAAGAATTGAAATGAGACGGGTGTGTGGGTGTGGCTCTGTGTGATGAGAAGACATCCTCATGCACATTCATCTACACCCACTCACACCCACCCTTGTGTAGTGTGTTTTTGCATTATTTCATTCGTTTCTCTTTTAGTATAATATTTGAAATATAATATCTCTATTTGAAAGATGCCATGGTACAAGCGTTTGCTGCACGTCTTTATCTAATAGAACATCCTCTACGGTAGACACATGAGAGCGTAGAAATCATGATGTATGCCTATACGCATCATACGAACTCAAGTAGCTTCTTTATTGGAAAAGATAAGAAAAAAACAAAAAAAACGAGTGAATATAATGTCACGCAAGTGATATAGAAATAATTAAAGCTAATCAATTCAAAAATTCATGCTGTTGATTAGTTTTGATCTTCAGTTAAGCTATCATCAATATCGCAAATCGCTTCAATTCGTCGGATTTTACCCGATGGAGAGAAAGTATACAACGCATTGTACACTTTGTTGCCATAAGAAACCAGAGCCCGTATGGTATTTTTTTCTGAATCGTCTACGAGATAATCGAGAATTTTCCAGTGAACCTTCGGGACTGCTTCCTGTGCCATCGTGTAATATTCCCGAGCATCTTGAGTTCCCTTGTAAAGAACTTTTGAATTTGATATTGTTTCGATATCAGCGTCGAGTAGATCGTCGAGCTTATGAATATGACGTTGGTTGACAGCCTCGACAAAACGTTCGAGTGTAGTCTGATGCGATTGAGTTGGTGTTGGCGACATGATAATGGAAGTGTTCACTTTCTTGCTGACACTATATATACGTCGCAAATTTCTTCTCTCTTTTTTCTTTCTCTTTCAAACTTTGTACTGTGTATCTACGCAGCGTTATGTGCGTGTTCGGAAGAGAAAACAGAACAGAAAAAGAAAAAGATGGCGAGTGACACCAACGACTATCGATATTGCTTGCTCTCCACATCATTTTCCTTCTTTTTTCTCGACTAAAGGGAGGGTTATATGAAAAAAATAGTTTGCTTGCTTGTCGTCCGGTCAAAGGTCAAAAAAGAAATAACGTTCGTCTATGTGACTCGCTTGACCCTCGACTGAATATTCAACTGTTTCGGTATTGTATACTGTTTCGCAGTCCTTAAGACAGCTAGTATAAAAAATTTGAAAATGGTCCATGTGAATGTGAATATTGACACTTGCATCAATGTTCTTGTGTACAATGACATGCACATATCTGTGGTATGTTTTCTTATAAATTCATTCAACGAAACTGAGACGCTCTCAATGATATCCAACGGAAATCTAAATGAATAACACTATGGCAGCAGTATCCACATGTCCCGAGAAAAGAGACTACATTTAATGCACCGAGAGACAATCAGCAAAGAAAGCACATCCACGGTACTAGCGTGAAAACGCATCATACTTCTTGAAAACAAATAAAATCTCGTATAGTTATCAGTACATCAACCGACAATATCATTTGCTAGTTTTTACTACAAAAATGCGAATATAGATGAACTTTTAGACTAAAATAAATTATATTTGATCAGACTTATTCTCGAAATACGTCACTTGAATGACGCTCGTACTCAAAGTAGTCATCGGATTAGACAGATAATTTCCAAGTACTCAAATAAATTTAGACGAGTACATGCCCACAGACACGGACACATACTGGTAGAAAAGCTTATTTGATTTCATTGAAATCTACTTTGAATAGACAGAACTGAATTCATTGCATGATGTTTTTCGTCAAATGTTCTATTCAAATACTGTGCACGTGCAGTACAACTGTTCTCACATCTCATTCGAAAACACTTCTTAGTCTTTTTTGCCAGTTCTAGTTTCTATTGAACTTGTCAGATCTTGACTCTAGATATTTTTCTGATGGATTATAACAATCTGGAGTATTCCTTTAGAGAATTTCACAGAGCAGCAGCTAGTCACTCATCAACGCCTCTTTGAGGCGCCGTTCACGGCTAGCCGCTACTATGCTGAGTTCTACAATCCAAGATTTGAGATTGATGCAATCATACCAACACCTACATCGCACTCTCACATCTATAACAACATGAGTTCCACTAGAAAGATTTTTTCTCATTAACTGATACTTGAAATACTCAAATTGACAGTAGTGAACATCGATAACGCATAGCACATGCTATCTTACTTATGTTACAAAATTAATACTTTATGGTGAAAATTTCTATCAATAAAAATACTGAATTTCAGCCAGAGAGTATGAACGTTTCTCGCAGAACTACAAGACACTCTACGATTGCATGATCAATTTTTGATACTTGATTATTGAACCTATGGGATTTCGAATAGCACTAATTGAGAAGGGTATAAGTGTGGGTATTCCTGTTACTCTTGTATCCAGGGGTCGAAGCGGGCCGGGCAGGCCAACGTTTTTCTCGGGCCACCCGGCCCAGAGTAGATTTTTCTTTAATGAAAATATATAGATATTAGAAAACCTGGAATTTATTAAAAAATTATTATCCAAGATGCTTCTCTCGATTTTGAATTAGATAATAAAATGGACCAATAATCTGTTGGTAGACACAGCCCACGTCTACTCGTACGCTGTGGTACGCGTGACGTACGTAGAGGTGACGTCACGCGTACGGAGTGTTACGTTAATGGTACCGTAACGCGTACCGAGTGTTACATGTATCGCGTACCTCAGCATGTACAGAACGTACGTACTCTTTGTAATAAATTAATTTATTGGTTAGCTTCTATCCATTAAACGTTTATCGCTACAGATTGCTTTTATTTATGTCATAGACCACGAACATTCAAATATTTTTTCATCTTTATTTCAATATCTGAAGTTTTTCATTATACTAGTACTGAAAAATAGATAAAAATAAATTTCAAAAGATTAAAGATTTCATCAATCATATGCCAGAAAAAAAAATAACGAGAAGTTTTTCATGATCTTAGAAAAATATCGACATAAATACTGTTATTTTTAAATGTTGTTGTTTTCAATAGGATGATTATCCAAATGATTACCATTTACACTAAAAAGAAAAATATAATTAGCCATCAATTGATCAACAAGCATTTACCGTTCTCGTTTTCGAGTACGAGATTTTTGAGCTCGACGTTGACCTTGAAGTGAAAGATGAGCTTCTGTTCCCCAAAAGAGATTAAATTTGACTTGTTCATCTGGATAATAAGCTATTCTAACAGCTTCTAAAAAATAAGCAAAAAAAATTTAGGTTCAGATAAAGCAGAAATAAGTATTTACTCTTAATAGCTGTCATACGATCATCGTGCACCACTCTCTCCTCTATTTCTTCAGTTGTGTACAATCGACGAACCAATTTACACAAAAACATTGTTGGTGTATAATTCATATCAAAATCTTCAAACAAATTTTGACCCTTGTAATCCTATTATATAGTTTTAATTTCATTGAAAAAAAACAAGAATTGCAGACTTACAACAGGTGAAAATTGTTCAGGTGATGGAAAAGTTGTTACAGCAGCCTAGAATTGATTTTAGACAACCCAGAACCTATATATTTTATATGAAAATGAGAGCTTATTGAGCTCTCTATCAAACAATATTATTTTGAATAAGATGCACACTGCCCTGTGAGATATTTAAAAAAAAAAGTGTGTTTCCTTTCGCAAACCAGACTCGACAAATTAACTTTATTTAAAAGAGATTCTCTTTTATTCATTCTCCTGTATGCTACATGGATTATTTTAATGCTAAGTGAAAGCCTTCGTTTTAATGAACAACTATATACACGTGATGCTCGAAAAAGTCGAAAGCGGATAATGAAGAAAGTCAAAGAAAATTTTTTGACTAAAAAAAAAATGGCTAAAGTTCCTGATGAGTTTTTCGTGGCCTTTTATTCTAAGACTTGTTGGCCATCTAAAAACCATTTTCAATTAAGTTCTTTTATACATTTTTACACTACACACTTTACTCTTTCTAATAAAAAGAAAGTCAAGTCTCTAAGACGTTGCGTTGCAGAATTATATAAAAAACAAAATTAATACAAAACTTCTGCGCCACCTATTAGAATTGAACTCCCTTTTTACACAAAATGTTTTTAACTCAGCAGTGCATCAACACTAAATCGGTTATCTCAATGATAATTTTTTTCAGCGTGCTAGTTTTCTATATGTGATATTTTACTTTTTGCGATTTTGTAGCTCGAAATATTTCGTTTGAGATTTTTCCAGTTTTTTTTTATCGGGATTTTGTGCTTCGATATTTTTTTGTTCGGAATTTTTTTAATTTTGCCTCTGGAACTTATGCCTTTCGAGCAATTAGCACTGCCCCGCCATCTCATTTATTTCGTATGATTTATTGACATATTAAAAAAATCTTAAACGGGAATAAAATAAAAGCAAATCAATATATAGATATGAACCACATTTTGACTATTGCTATCATTCATGAGTTTGGTTTCATTGTAAAAAAAAAGCATACTAAAGCTTACACTGAATCCAATGCATAAGGCAGAAAAATACCTGTTGACGGATTGCAGATGACCATATGTTATGGATTTTATTATGGAAAAGAATAAAAAAAAAGAACTCTAAGTAAACTTTGTTTTACTCACCAGTTTTTGTCCTTGAGCAAGTTTATAAACAAGTTTTTCCGTTTTATGTTGATTTTTCAATATTTTTTTCGTTTTTTCACCATTACTTTCGGTCAACACTGTTAACTGTTCAGTTAAATAGTCGAGCTTTTCAAGAATTAGAGCCTCTCCCGTAGAAATTTCATTGTGTTTTCGTTTAATCGAAGGTGATACAATTGGACCTATACACTCAAATCAAATTTTCTGATTTTTACAAAGTACAAGAGCTTACTATCAGAAAAACGTGTACCAGTCAGATGATGACGAGAATTATATGCTTGTTGTGTTGATGAACATTGAGAAATGGTTGAACCAATATTTTGAGAACCTAACAAAGTTCAAATTGATGAAGATATTCAATAATGCATTGATACACAGCAAGGTAGTGAGTAGAACTATTTGATTACAAACACATGAAATCTACTGCAGGTCAAACAAATGGCAAAACTCAACTCTAAAACTCTTAAAATCTTGTGTATTCACATATGTATAGATTTGAAAGGAAAAACTATCTAATCCTTCGAATTGTTTCGCAAAGAATCAAAAAACAAAAGTAAATCCTAAACTCGTTCACAGACTCATTCGATTAAATTTTCTTTTATTAGTCTTTCTAATGCGCTGGAAACACAAGACCGACTTACAGGTTGATTACGTTATTTTTAATAGTTTTGTATAGTTTGCTGCATTTATGTAAAACGTCGAAAGTTTC
Source organism: Rotaria sordida (assembly GCA_905250125.1). Taxonomy (NCBI): domain Eukaryota; kingdom Metazoa; phylum Rotifera; class Eurotatoria; order Philodinida; family Philodinidae; genus Rotaria; species Rotaria sordida. The sequence goes on along the minus strand of CAJNOL010002416.1, from coordinate 3,752 downwards.
TTATTTTAACACAGTTGGATAGAGCATCGACTGCTCTACCGAACCATATAGTTTACACTTAATTTCCTTTTGTTCTAGCCCAAAAAGATTGATAAATCTTAAAAGTACCAAAAAAATTTTTTTGCACTTTTCTGATTTCAGATACGCATGGAGAATAAATGTCTGCATGTTTCATTTTATTTTTGTATCACCTCATACATTTTATTAAAAAACAGGATAAACCAGAAGATGCAGCGTGAAAAGCTCTACAATTTACATAAGACAACGTGTTTTATAGTTTTTGTTTTTGTTTTCAAACTGAACAAAAACTTTTGAACCACCACAGTTTGCTCGTGCGAAAATTGGTCCCACGACATTTTTAAAATTTTTTTAAACGATTACAGTAAGCTTCACTGCGTAAGTTTTATAGAGCTTTTCACGTTGCACCTTTTGGTATAGTTTACTTTTTTTTACGAAGACATATTAGGTGATAAAAATATGAAATTAGAAATCGAATCTCTTATTCATGCAAAAAAAGTGATTTTTCTTGCAACGACGAAAACTGGTCGTGCAGAATTTTCCTTTTTTCGAAAACAAAAAGTGTACAATTAAAATAAGCTTTACCTTGTAGATTGAAGAGCTTTTCACGCTGCATCTTGTGCTATATTATGTTTTCTAATAAAACGTATTAGATGATACAAAAATAAAATGCAAAAAAGACCACTTATCCTACTCCACCCGTTATCTGAAATCAGAAAAGTGCAAAAAATTTTTTTTGGTACTTTTAAGATTTATCAATCTTTTTGGACTAGAACAAAAGGAAATTAAGTGTAAACTATATGGTTCGGTAGAGCAGTCGATGCTCTATCCAACTGTGTTAAAATAAGAAACTTTCGACGTTTTACATAAATACAGCAAACTATACAAAACTATTAAAAATAACGTAATCAACCTGTATATCATTACAACTATTGTTTACTTTGGAAAGAAAATCTGATCTTTTTTTTTAAACTGTCGATGTTCGCACTGTTAATTTCAAGGATTTGACCATTTTTTTGTAAAACAGCGCTTATTCTTTGTAAGACTCATCGTTTTTCGTGAAACAAAAACAAACAATTAATTTTCAGGTAAAAATTTTTTTACTCATTTGCAAAGTAGTAGCTTCTTCAAAAATGTTCTTAATGAAATAGGAAAAGATATAAAAAAAAACTTACAATCGCCGTCATCACACTCATCATCATAAACAGTATCATTAGTTGTTACTCGAGAACGATAGGTGGAGGGTATGGGTGTGGGTGTGGGGTGGGTGTGGGTGTGGGGTGGGTGTGGGTGTGGGGTGGGTGTGGGTGTGGGGTGTGGGGTGGGTGTGGGTGTGGGTGTGGGTCAATAAGAGGAGTGACACCTACACCCACACCCACACTACATCCACACCCACACCCACACTACATCCACACCCACACTACATCCACACCCACACCCACACTACATCCACACCCACACCCACACTACATCCACACCCACACTACATCCACACCCACACCCACACTACATCCACACCCACACTACATCCACATCCACACCACACCCACGCCCACCCTCATCCACAGGATCACACATCACTACAGACAGAATAAAACGCGTCTTGCTGGCTATTGACTGAATTTATTTCAATCTATTCTATATACACACCCACACCCACACCCATTTTCGACATTGTTCACGCTTAGTAGAAGAGTTATATCTTTGTAACATCCTTCAATCTTAAGCAATTGATAAGTGATTACTTTAGCGGTAATCGAAACCGGTCTTGCTAGCTTTTGATTGACTTTCTACAAGTCATTTCTATCAACACACCCACACCCTATAAATCTCTTCATCCTGATAATAGTGTAATATGAGGTTCAGTAGGTTATATTTGTGTGTGATCGAGTTTGCCCATCTCTCTAAATGGTTTCCAGAAATTCGATCAAAATTAGTCATGATTTTAACCCTACTGAGCTAGTATCATTAAACAGAAAAATAAAAGAAAAATCCAAACTCACAAAGTGAAGTGGAGGATGTGACCAATGGAAGCATAGAATGACTTATAAGCAAATGTTGTTCAAGAATGTATTTTAAATAACTCAAACGGTGTAGCAACACTTTGTATCTTCGTATTAAATTTTTTCTTTCCGTCATAAGCGTCTACTCTTGCGATATTCATATGCATTTGCATAAATTCGTTCCAATAAGAAACTCTTCATTTTATATCAAAAATACGATTCTCAAGTATTTTGCTGGTAGATTGGATTCTTTTTTTGAAATATCTTGCAGACTGAAAAAAATCGTATATGGAACAATATACAAGCGCGCAGTTTGTAACTCATTATTTTGATACTTTTATAAGGTTAATAAGGATAACAACAAAAAAATAACAGCACACTTCTGGCATATGTTGTCATCGCTAATGATTCCATCATCGTTACTCTGATTGTAAGTGGACAGCAACCACTTGTCCAATTTTGGCATAACCTTTAGCATTCGGGTGGGCTGCATTTTTCTGACTTAAGAAGCTATCGACATATGGATCAGCTGAAAACATTTCATGACCGAGAAATGCCAATTTGACAGCACCGATAAAACCAATTTTAGCTTCTGCAGCAGCATCTTGGATAGTGCTCGTTAATACATCCATCATTCGATGACAATCGGCTTCGTTCGGAATTTTGTTGCCAACACTTATGAAATCAACGTAGGGAACAGCATAGATTTTGGTTTGAGGACGAACGGCAGCTTGAATGAGTTTGTAAGTAGAGACGAGTCGAGGTTTGAGATTGGTAGCTTTTTGAATAACAGCCGTGAAATTGTTTTTCAGGATAATCTGTATAAGGGAGTCAGCTACTCCAAGATCATTGCCACCAATTGTGAATACAACATGAGTTGCATTAGATAACGAAGATGCAGCAGCAGCTAACTGAGCAGGTATTTGACTCATTTTAGCTCCACCTTTCGCGAAATTGCGTGCTTGCCAATTTAGCAGACCACCAGCAATAATCGGATATGATTTTGATAGACCACCTGCATCACCAGCAGATGTAAACGAATCGCCAAGTCCAACAAGCAATTCTCCAGCTATAATTAGACGCAAACGAAAGCTTTGGTGTACAGATATATAGACGAGTTTTTAGAGTGCTTGGCTTCAACACATAAAGAGCATAATTCTCAAAATTCCTTCCAATGCTAGAAAGGCAAAAGAGAAAATCTGTCTCATCGAATTGAAAACGATGTACCTTTTTTATTATGAAAACGTGTTCTGATTCGCAGGAAAAATTTTGCCCGCAAACCGAGTCATATATCGCTTAGGTTAATAAATACGGAGAGTGAAAAATAAAATAAAACAAAACAGGTTGATGTACTATAGAATACTCGAACTAGAATTCCGTACGAACTTCGAGCTAGTCCTCATACTGATCAATGCAGTTTTTACGGAGAATATTTTCAAGAGGACTTCTTTTTGATACCATCGGCTGATTTACTATCGACGCCAGCTTGAAAACATTTCCACAATAACAATCAAGTTGCAGTTTATCATGAAAACTCAATCAAACATTTTTCTTTTCACTAACATATTTTCTAATTCAAGCTTTACAAGAACCAATACCAACTGAGATTGTGATCGGTACTTTCAATACTTTCGAAAGAGTTTTTCATGCAGACGGCTAACCCCATTTTCAATGGTCTTATTGGCTTCAAAACTTCGGCACTTTTTAACACTTTTCGCCAATAATCGATAG
>CAJNOL010002415.1:12117-39429 GCA_905250125.1 Rotaria sordida | reverse complement strand
GTGGCGGTTGGCATACTGTTAGCATAGCCAGCGTTGCATTTGCATGTGACATCGTTGCTGTCGGCTGGGTGTGAACATGCAGCTTTTAAATGACAACCACCGTTTCCAACCTGACAGTAATCTGTTAATGAGCAAAGAAAATGGTAGTTTCTGTGGGTAGCAAAGCATTATGATTGGCATACCGTCGCATACAACTCCTGTGCCTGTGGCGGTTGGCATACTGTTAGCATAGCCAGCTTTGCATTTGCATGTGACATCGTTGCTGTCGGCTGCGTGTGAACATGCAGCTTTTAAATGACAACCACCGTTTCCAACGTGACAGTAATCTATGAATGACCAAAACAAAGTTTGTTAATTGCTGCGCGTAGTATAGCATTATTAATAACGTACCTTTGCACACGACACCTGTGCCTGTCGTGTTGGGCATGCTATTAGCAAAGCCAGCCTTACATGTGCATGTTACGGCATTGCTGTCCTTGGGATGTGAGCAGGCAGCATTCGGATCACAACCACCGTTTCCAACAGCGCAGTAGTCTGTTTGGGAGAAATCGAATGGTATTATCTGTGTAGTAAAGGTTTAATAGTGACATACCGTTGCATACGACTTGTGTGCCTGTAGCTGGAGCAGCCATAGCAAAACCAGCGTTACATGAGCATGTTACGTTATTGCTGTCCTTGGGATGTGTACAGTTACAATTTGGACCGCAGCCACCGTTTCCGACGTCGCAATAATCTGTTGATAATCGACAGAATATTAGTGGGTGTGTTTATGCAAACAGTGATATTTCCACAATTAGCGTTTCAAAAAGAATGTTTTTTCCTTTCTTGTTTCAATAGATTGGAAATAGTGTAAAATATCGCAATTTTCGTGTTTCAACTTTTTATAGAGTTACGCTTCAAAGTAGATGATAATAAGCAAATAGTAAAACCATGGAAGACATTTATAGTTTCACTGCGTGAAAACGGTAAAGTGCGATATTTTGCACTTGTGTGAAGCACGTTTCATGGGAGCATTCAAACGCTAATGCTGCTAACCAGTTACTCGCATCAGCTTTGTAAACTTACAGAAAAAATGTTCCTAATAGTGTGAGCTCTGTAGGATGTTTTCAAAGATTTCATTTAGTGTGCTTCTGAAACTATCAGTTTACCCAGGAAATCTTAGTAACAAGCTCAAACTCGGCACACGTACATAAGCAAATGTATACTTATGTTGAATTGATGGAATAAAAATTCAGAAATAATTCTTTGAAATGAATATTGTTTCTCTATTCATTAATATGTCCATAAATTGAATCCATGAAGGAAATCATGGTGGAATAGGTATTCAAAGAAATAGTTTCTGTTTATCTTGAAATGTCGGTTCGTATTGGACGATGCAAAAATAGATTGGAAATTAGGTGTTTGAAATTGAACAGTGTTTCTGTATCGGTGAGTATCAATGCCGATTCAGTTCAAGAGGAATAAACAAAATAGAAATTAATGTTTGAAAATGAACACTTTTTTCTATCAATCAATGGTTTTTTCGACTCAATCGATGAAAAAAATTTGTAAAATAATTCTTCGAGAGTACACACTGTTTGTCTAGCGATAAATGTCATTGTGACAGTTTAAGTGTTCATACACTCACCGCCGTGAGGAGTTGTTCTTTGTATCATCATATTCTACTTTCTGTTCGATTTCTGTCTTTATCTTTAGTTTAAGAGCTGGGCGGTTCCAAAAACGTGGAACTGAGAACCGAAATCTGAATCGGTTTTTTCAGTTTCTCGAACCCGAAACCAGATCTGGAATCGTGAAAAAGACAACAGAACCGAAATTGGAACCATTGGAATGAAAAATTTCATTGGCCGTTGGTATCATCTATGTTTCTTTATTCTTCTATGATTTCTCACGAAAAAAAAAATCTGCATCCATTCACTAAACAGAATCCTACTTCTAACGCAGAATACCAAAAAAATAACTTCAGTTAGACTTATACTTACAAGGGAAGGGATTATCCATTTAATACTATCGTATGTTTTTTTAGATTTTATGTGGTGATGTCATCAGTATCTGAAAACTCATCATGTGAAAGTTCGTATTGTTATGAAAAACAATGCGTAGATACAATAATAGGAGTAGTTAAGAATTTCAAAAGAAAATTTTCAGTACGGCCCCTTTGGAAGCCAAAATATGGAGCTCACAAAATCTGTCTGTTATAAATTTATAGTATCTTGTCAAAGAAATTAAAATGATTAGCTTTCAAAAATTGTCGAGTAAATGGATAAATCAAAATTACACGGTGGAATTTTATCGTATCGAAAATGTTTTCATTTCGAATAACTATTCTACTTATTTACCATATTTGCTTAACACTGTTATTCTGTCAATACGAATACGATATACGTAAAGAGTCAGTTTTCTAAACGACCATCTTCTCCAGTGATTATCAATTGCTAACAAATGTTATCTTTCTTCTTATTTATTTCTACATTTCAAACAGAGGTTTTTAAACAGACACTCTTTTCGATTTGTCTTGTTGCTATTCGCATATATATTATTTATTTCTTTTTGTTGAATTTTGAACGTTTATTATTATTGATCTCACTATTAATTTAGTGAACAAACAAGCTTGTTGCTCGTATTGACTATATCTGAAAAAGGTCTTAATGGTCCGTTATGCGTCTCGATGAATGGATTAATATTGCAATTGACTATTGCAGTAAGTTAGAACATAATCTGATCATAATTTGTTGTTCGTCATATCAGAATCATCGGAAATGAAAGCATCCTTCGCGATATCGATCATCTAATTATTTATCTTCGCAAAAGTCAGAGGTTGCGTTTTTTTAAACATTAAAAAAATGAGTTACAGGCATTTAAATCTCAAGGAAGGTACTGAAATCTTCTAGAGCCTTCTAAGTCTTGTTGTTAATATCGTTCAGCATCTCTAGTTCTGATTGCTAAGGCCTCTAAATAGGGTGGGGATGCTATGGTTTGTAACGGTAGGGGGCTAAGAGGAGGGAGCCGCAAAAACCTCGATTTAAACTTGTACTCATTATTTACTTCGAGAATATACGTGAGTTCCACAAAATACAGAAGTTAACATTAAGTTTTGTGATAAAAATCAAGAAATGACACAGCAAATGATGATCATAATTTATTTTAGAGCGCTTTTATACAATAAGTAGTTTCATATCCCTTTATCTCTCAATAGGAAATCAGAACTCTCATTTGTAGAACGATTGCAGAAAGTAAAAGAAGCATGCGATTCAATAACAATACGGACATTTTTGTAGTGAATTTCATGAGCTATCGATTGGTAAAAAGACTATTTCTTCATCTCTCGGTCTTGAAACATCGAGCCTATAGAATCTATAGTTTTGAAAAAAATTTCAAAAAATCGAAGTTTTTGAAATAAATCGTTCTGTAATTATAATTGATGAAGATCTTTCGATATTTTTGAATGATATAAATTGATGAGAGTATCTACTAGTAAGTTAGATACATCTTGGATACTTCACGATACCTTGACCAATTACACACACTAAGATGCATAATCGATCATGAAGCCACTATTATGCAGCTTTAAGACAATGAAGAAAAATCGTAAAATATATGTATTATAAACCTCAGCTGAAAAGAAATTATAATAGTATTTATTATGAATTAAAAATCTTCAGAAGTTATAAGTCGACTCCAAAGAAAGTGACTACTTATGTAAAAAGATGTACCAAAAACACATGATTTCTCTCGACAGTAATTTTTATCGGTTCACTCCTCTAGTTTTCCATTTCTCCAATAAGATGGGATAGATGTTGGTTTTGCGCACTCAGCAGTATCGAAAAAGAAAAAAAATTAAGAATTCATATGTCGTTCCATCCTCTTACATCATCACATGATCCATGGAACAATTATGGGACTCTACGCGAAGAGGTAGACGCTCGGCGGATCGGACCAGATAATTGACATATTAGGTTGGCCGGCAATATATTTATCAAGTCATTTTATCAGTGGCTTCTGTAGAACCGCTCTGTGTGGCTAAAGGGATATAATTGTTTGATATAATGGTTTCTCTTTCTTTTATAAATAATTTGAAGAAATTGTCTCTTCTTAATAAATAGTATGAATCATTTCGAAAAAAAAAAATATCGAAATTTCTAAAAAATACTAAGATTAGTTGCTTAGTGCTCAACACCAAATGAACAGTCCCATTTCCGATTTTTTAGGAACCGAAATTAGAACCGGTTTTTTTCTCAGTTTGACTAACCGAAACCGTAACCACGGCTCTGATTTCAGTTCCGGGAAACTTTTGGAACCGCCGGACTCTAGTTCGTCCACACGTATAAATACCCTGTTCGTATATCATTCACTAATCAATGTCGGTTCCGGTTTCTTTTCCTTTCAACTCCTCTCGTCTTTGTGCTGTATTTCTTCCACGAATTATATGAAAGAAGAAATCACAAATAATTCAAAACTGCTATAATCATATCCTATTCTATTGATAAAAAAAAATCAGAGAAGCATGCCGAACGAACTCACATTGTTAGTTATTAATATGACGTTGAACAAGATTCTTCTTTGAAAAACCGCCATATCAAAAGGATATAACAAGACTAATCTTGTATTGTCTGCTCAGAGTGCATGAACTCGTCAAAACAGATGTAGTTCCATATTGAAATACCTTCATTTATCATAATTATCCATTCAATACACGAAAATGTTTATGGCAAACGAAACTCGTTTATACTCCTTTTCTTCTTTTTTCCTCAACTGAATGAGTGAAATGACGCTTTTCCTTTTGTCTTTCACCTCAATACGTGAAAACAACATTATACCGTTTAACTGTCCGCATGACTAGCATAAATCAATTTATGACATACCTTTGCATATGACTCCTGTGCCTGTGGCATCTGGAATACTGTTAGCATAGCCATCTTTGCATCTGCATGTTACCACATTACTGTTGTTCGGGTGTGAACACACCGAGTTTGGATCACAACCACTGATTCCTGCCTCACAGATGTCTAGAAATGAAGAACACAATATCAATAGATGTAGGTAGCATAACATCATCAATGACACACCTTTGCATACGACTTGTGATCCAGAACCCGTGTTTTTGTATCCAGGTTGGCAAGTGCATTGGATGGCACCTGTTGAGTTGTGTGAGCACAGAGTATTTAGCCCGCATCCACCATTATTGTTTTCGCAATTATCTGTAATCAACAAAAAACTATAATTTATTTTTTTTTGAGAAAAGATTTATTCAAAGTACCTGTGCATTTAAGTGTTGTTCCGCTGCCGGAACATGTGTATCCAGTTTTGCAGACACATTTCTGTGTGTTATTATATGGCTCATATATACAAAGAGCGTTGGTGGTGCAGCCGCCATTGTCGATACTGCAGCTGTCTAAATAATAAGAATTGTTAGACGTATCCGCGAGATATCGAAATTTTACGCATCATGATGCTTCGATGATATAAGAAACGGTAAAAGATTTTCTCGCAATGATTGATCTAAAGTTTTTGCGTTTTTTTCGTGAAGTTACTCTGTATGAGCCTTATTGACTGGAGGGAAGAGATTGATCATTATTGGAATGGTGAATGTGGGAAATGAATTAATATAAATGAAACAGGAGCTTAGAGGCAGAGATGAGGCGAATGATTGAGAACGTTTTGAGTGGCGAGCAGAAGAAGTTCGAAAGAGTAGGATGTTCAGAAAGAATGGTAGCATTGCTGATTTTTGGCAACGCAATTGATCAGAATAAAAGCTATAACTAAGTTTGATTGTGTATAATTTGGTTTCGTTGCTTAAACACGATGAAGCAGTGGGAATGTCACGCAGTCTGTCTTTTGCTGCGTTTTGTTGGAGTAATGAACGATAAGATCGTAGAATAAAGTATTTGGGGAAATGTGTAGAAGTTTGCTTATTCAGATGAATTAATGATAGAGATGCAAGGGTGACGATGAATTACCGGTTCATCGGTCCAAACCGGTAATCGGTTCTCACCGATACTAGGCTGATACCGACCTATACTGATTTCAGATGTACTCAGTTTTGAAAATTTTGAGTTTCTTTTGTTTTCATCAGGGAAAGAGTTCTTTTTTCGGAAGTAACGGTTTTTATAAGGCTTAACCAAAAGGTAATCGAAGTCGAGGAATCCGAATCTGTAATCGGTTTTTTGAAATTTCGAGTTTAATTTTTTTAAAACAAAGTTATTATTTTACTAAAAAGTCGGCTTTTTAGTAAAAAGCTTTTTTTTGTGAAAAATTTGGCAAGGAGAAAAATTGTATTTTTTCCAAAAAAGAAACATTTTTAACAAAGAATTTGTTTTTTCATTGAAACATTAATTTAAGAAGAAAACAATCGTGGGAAAAAGAAATTTTTCAAGAAAAGATCAAACTCAGAACTTCGAGAAAGTGATGACAGATTCGGAGTCTCCCGTCTCGATTACCGTTGATTGAGCTTCATATAAAATCGTTAGTTTTGGAAAAAATCTTTACCCTGATAGAAAAAAATCAAATTCAAATTTTGAAGAACCGATAGCAGATTCAAATTCCTCAACTCAGATTACCTTCAGTTAAGCCTTTTTTTAAAAAATCGCTACTTTTGAAAAAAGCCGCTTCCCGGATGGAAAAAATGAAACTCAAAATTTCGAAAACCGAGTGCATTCAAAACCGGTATAAGCCGATATAAATCATCATAATCTGGTAAGGACAAGTCCCGGTAGGCCGAGTCTCAGTTAGAACCGCTTACCGTCACTATTGCATCCCTAATTAATGATGTTTCACAGTTATTGAAAAGTAAATTGTAGTCCTTGAAGTGAAATAAAAGTTTGAAGCTAATTACATGTTTTATCAGATTATAGTTATTAAAATACCATTCCATCAATGTTAAAACTTTAATACATAAATCGTTTTGCTTCATTTAAATGTGGAGTCAATCGAAGGTAGGAAAGAATTAGAAACGATCGAATGAATGAGCTGCTATTCTAGTTCTCATCAGAATGTTAGAGAAACCATGAATGGATTTGGTATGCTATTTATTTTTCACGAGCTGTATTATTTATATTTTTAGTTATGAATATAAGCTGTTTAACTGAATAGTTTCTGTTCTCTAGCAGCGCTTAAGGGTACGAGGAACTATTGATTCCTCCTGACAGCTCGTTGAAGAATAACACTAATCATCTTATCACGTAGAAAATCTGGACTTGTGCTATCCAATCACGGGTGTTAGCCTTTTGTCGTCAAAAATTTCAATTTTTTGGTTTTGAACCTTTTCTGTGTCACTAAAAGTGATGCGACGTCTAACTGTCGTGAATCTCTCGAAAAGAGATAATTTCGTTTTCAACGTTACAATTGCGAAGATAAAAGACATACTTTTGTAACAACTCAACAATGATTTTTGGTTTTCATTTGTTTTGAAATTCATTTTCACGACAAAAGAAAACATTTTTTTTCATCCATTGGTGCGAAACACTGCACCCGAATGGTTGAGAAAGATAACTATACACTATCTACTGAAACACTTACTATTACAACAGGTAGCGAAGAAATCGTTGAAGCAGTAATTTCAAGCGGAAGGCTCGAATATACTTAGTAGAAATCAATTCAAGAGTACAAAGTTTGGAGCCTTGAATATTAGAAGATTTCGATATTTTAATCCTTTCAAGACTTGAATATTCAACATCTTGATTTCAAAATGAAATTTTCAAAAACTGAACGCTTGTTTTTGACGCTATTGTATCAAACCTGAAAGTCGTTTAGCAACACGCTCCGCCACTTATAAATAATTTTTACTGAGTTCTCTCAGATCATGTAAGTCATCAATGACAGGTATCCTTCAGTTTTATTGATTAGAGACCATCAAATTTACAGATCGCTTCCTCAAGAAAATATGTGGATAAGTGACAAAATTTTCACCTTAGACATCGCTCTTTGAATGAAAATGATTCCGTGCGCTAGCATTTTCAATATATTAAACAATCAAAAGTCTGCTTACTTGTAGGTAGGCATACATGACTCAAAACAAATTCTGCCTGAGGTCCATCCACAACTGCCGTAGCGTTAAAAAGTGTATCTATTGTTGATGTATACACATAAGCATGTTTGGCAGTTGGTATTGGCTTCATGAGAGTAACCGTGCCAGCTGTCTTGAACGTACAGTTGATCTTAAAAAACGTTGTTGATGTGTCTGGAAGTATAAAATGCCAACCAAAAGAGCCTTCTGTAGCCGTTGGACAGCTGCCACTACTAAATACTGCATTTGTCGAGTTGATGTGAGCCGTCTTGAGAGTAGCATTCCGATATTCTAAAATGAAAACATTTCCATTGTGATGTCTTTTTAATAGCAAAAGCTGAGAAGGCCATGCATGAAAGTAGCATTATCTGAATGCTTTGGATTCGTGTTTCTCAGAACAAACAATGAACTAAGTTTTGTCAAGAAAACCTATTCTGAGAAATAAAGTAAAATTATAATCCTATTCTTCTGTAAAACGTTCAAGTAATTTCAAAAATAGGATTGTAAACGGTACTCATTGAATCTTCTGTTGTTGTGTATCTGCCTTTATTGGTGTTCTTGCATCTAAGTATATCAACTTTGGATATATCAAGAAGCGTGCCATGGGAACTCTCTGTATTCATGCACATTACTTATTGTTTCACCTTAAATTTATGCCACATATGTATGTTTTCTTATTGACATTAGTAAAATCCTTATGTATCACCAAAAATAGTGACATTGTTTACAAGAAGCAACTATTCTCTTTCATCTACACAAATATCGCTGTAATCGAGCCTATTGAATACTCATCTTCCTATTATTTTCTATTTGACTGAGAATTCTGAATGATTAGTTGATTTGAATAAGTGATGAAAATGTGTACAAAGACTAAATAGGGACCTACAATAGTCATCCAAGTTTCGAAAAAAAAACAAAACTTAGTATCAAAGTAAGATTGAACAATATTTGACCACAACGATACAGATATGCGTAAGAGACAATAGCTGTTCATTGAAGCAAATACTATTGTTTTTGATGAAAAAACTAGAATTTATTGACATTTTTAAGAAGATACGTATATGTGGTACATGTACAAAATGAAACAATAGATGCTGTGCAATAATAGAAGAGTTGAAGCGTTACATATATTTTTTTGTAAGATGCATCCAGCACGAACGTGAACTCAGACCTATTCTATCAACAGTACCAGACATGTCAGAAAATCCTTTAAAATCTCAAACATACAATGGCTTACGCTCAAAAAATTACCATTCCAAAAACTCAATTAAGACTTACGTATTTTTGAAAAATTATAAAAATTCCATTACAGCTATTTACGAAATATGGATCTGACAATGGAGATGTTTGTATTGTAAGTTAAAAAGACTAGACATATTAAATTCAAAATAAAGCTCTCACTCCCAAACTTACGTATTTAAAATATTAGCTATTGTTGACATGCGCCGACTGAAATATTTAAATTTTAAGATAATTACACTCTTTGTATGAGGGTCACCATCCACAATTTCAACAGAATTTTTTCTTATTGTTTTCTTGATCATTGGATAGAGCTCGACAAGTTACATTAAAAATATATGTTTAATATTTTCAAAGAAGATTTTAAAAACAAGTGTACGAAGGTCAGAAGTTGGGCCACGTTTCCCCACATATTTGGAAATAATGGTAACTTAGATTTTTGTTCAATAAGATATTTTAAGAGCTCTTTTTAAAATATAAAACATAAATTTTCTAATATAAATCGATGAGCTCTATTCGATGATCAGAAAAAAAGGGGAAAATTCTGCCGAAATTATGGATGGTGGCCATTCTACAAAAAGTGTAATTACATTAAAATTTAAACATTTCAGTTGGTGTACGTCAACAGTAATTAATATTCTAAATGTATAAGTTTGGCGGTAAGTGCTTTATTTTGATCCGATTATATCTAGGCCTTTTAACTTACGATTCAAACAACTCCATTGTGAGGAACTTATTAAAGATTTCTGATATCACACAAGCCACGAAAGCCTCGTATTTCTCAAAAAACAGACATCTACAAAACATGAAAAAATACAAGATCATCGTTGAAACGGCAACTGCTTCTCCGATATTTGTTATACATTTTAGTTTTGTGAAAAATCATAAATCATGAATCAGAGATTTAATAAAAGCTGATCATACTTTAAGATTTGTCATAGTTTGCTTACATATTGATCACTATCAATAATAAGATTTAAAGATTAACATGGTGAGATGTCTGCCACGGCTTATGACAACCGCCACAAAGACGTATCTTGAATTTTTGAAGTACTATACCTCTACCGTAAAAGAAATTTCTTTATAATTTCATATTTAAGATAGTTATTATGCGTTATTGATATTTCAATAGAAACTATCTCAATATCTTGAAAATCAATTCCATTTATATAGGACTGGATTTTAGAGTTCAACAAAAACTCTAAAAATAATATATATTTTGTTCTTTTAAAGATTCATCAATTTTGTTTCCTGATTGACCTACGTACTATTATAACTTTCAGATGAATGTATGCGCCAAGATCTTTTCTATTTGATAGTGAAAAGCGCTCTTCGATATATTGTTTCACATATGCGTGCTACTCGAAAATTTAGAAATTTGAAAAAAAAAGTATCTTTTATTGAGGATATCGACATTTCAAAAGTTAAGAAATAAGAAACAAAAGTTTCTTTTCTTTCAAGGTTTTAAGTGGGTACGCACGAGAAAATCGAGCAACGGCCTGGTAGGTCATAGCATAATTTTTTGCAAAATGCCTTTTTTCTATTTCATTCGATTCTACGTGAAAAACTGTGAGAATAAAAATTTCTAGATCTTAATATCTTCTCATGGAGTTATAGGCATCTCAAGATAACAACCTCTCAAAACTCCGAAAAAGAACCAATTTTCAGTAATTTTAACTTTTTGAAACCGAATTACATCGGACAATGTTGAGCAATGTTTCATTTGGAAGAGCACATGTGAAACTGTATCGATTCGTATATTTCACTTTTCTGAACTGTTTAGTTTTTCTGAAAAATTTTTGAGTATTTTTTTTTGTAGCTGCTTTTAAAGTAATCAAAACTTTGACTATTGACTCTGGTAGAGCATTCAATTCTGCACAAAATGAGCTAACTTTCAACGTTTTAAATGGAGAAAAACAGATCGAAAATTGCGAAACAAATTTGGTGTATAGCAATCTTGAAAGAGAAATGGTGATTACACTATTTACTCTTTGACGAGATTCGTTTCAGATTCCATTTGTATATTAATTAGAGTATTCTGTTCAATCTTTCTACCAACTCAAAACTTTGAAATTTTACTTTTCGATTTTTTGTCCTGGGAATCTCTTAGAGATCGAAAAATATTTTTTGTCTTGAATTCTAATTTCTTATAGTTTTTCTGATAGAATCCATTGAGCTAATCATGGATATCATATTTTTATCAAGACTTGCTCGAGTAATAAGAACTATCAAGCAATTTTTCTATTCCATTAGTAAAGGAATTTAATTAAGAGATGATGTTTTTTTTTGTTCATATGTCTTGCTAAAGTTCTCTTTGGAATGTGGAAGTGATTTCAATATAAATGAATTTTTCGTGCTCTATCTAGATCTAGAAGAACTTTCAAGAATATTACTTCCATTCTTTTTTTTGATAATAGCACGTTTTGGATCCGAATTTTTTGTTATATATAAGCGCTGATAAAAGTTCATAGATCATAGTTTCGTAAAAGAGCTTACATCCACTTTGATACTTATAGTGAATATAGAATTTCATCAGGTTTTTCTCATAAACATACTTTTAGAAGACAAAGAAATCAACCAGATATCTCACAAGCATTGAGAAGGCAGATTTGCATCTCGTACAGCATTGAAGTAACCTTAAAATAGTCATGTATTTAATTATAACACACAATACATAACTCGTATTTTCATTTTAAAAGTAGTTAAGATATTTGAGAGACTATGTTTAGATGAGAAAAATCTGTAATGATTTTTTTTGTATTTGAGAGATATTTAGCGTTGGAAATTCTTTTTGCTTGTGTGATCGAGTTCCGGAAGCATTAGGACCGTAAAGATCTTGATATTGTTCTTATTCATCGATCGAACTGCATTAGAAATATGATCTCTCTGGTCAGTGCGATGAAATATATCAGATGAGGCACATTATGTCTAAATCTGAGATGAAACATTTTCTTCGATTTTTTTGATCCACCTGGCCTATTGTGCCCGAGGTACCCGTAGGGCCGAAAATAATTTTTCATCTCAGATTTGAGAATATTGTATCTCATGTCACAGAGATCATTGTGCTAACCAGAAAAATCATATTTCTATTGAAGTTTGACCGATGAATAAGAACAATATTAAGACTTTTATGGTCCTAATGCTTCCAGAACTCGATCACACAAGCAAAAAGAATTTCCAACGCTAAATATCTCTCAAATACAAAAAAAATCATTACAGATTTTTCTCATCTAAACATAGTCTCTCAAATATCTTAACTACTTTTAAAATGAAAATACGAGTTATGTATTGTGTGTTATAATTAAATACATGACTATTTTAAGGTTACTTCAATGCTGTACGAGATGCAAATCTGCCTTCTCAATGCTTGTGAGATATCTGGTTGATTTCTTTGTCTTCTAAAAGTATGTTTATGAGAAAAACCTGATGAAATTCTATATTCACTATAAGTATCAAAGTGGATGTAAGCTCTTTTATGAAACTATGATCTATGAATCTTTATCAGCGCTTATATATAACAAAAAATTCGGATCCAAAACGTGCTATTATCAAAAAAAAAGAATGGAAGTAATATTCTTGAAAGTTCTTCTGGATCTAGATAGAGCACGAAAAATTCATTTATATTGAAATCACTTCCACATTCCAAAGAGAACTTTAGCAAGACATATGAACAAAAAAAAACATCATCTCTTAATTAAATTCCTTTACTAATGGAATAGAAAAATTGCTTGATAGTTTTCTTATTACTCGAGCAAGTCTTGATAGAAATATGATATCCATGATCAGCTCAATGGATTCTATCAGAAAAACTATAAGAAATTAGAATTCAAGACAAAAAATATTTTTCGATCTCTGAGAGATTCCCAGGACAAAAAATCGAAAAGTAAAATTTCAAAGTTTTGAGTTGGTAGAAAGATTGAACAGAATACTCTAATTAATATACAAATGGAATCTGAAACGAATCTCGTCAAAGAGTAAATAGTGTAATCACCATTTCTCTTTCAAGATTGCTATACACCAAATTTGTTTCGAAATTTTCGATCTGTTTTTCTCCATTTAAAACGTTGAAAGTTAGCTCATTTTGTGCAGAATTGAATGCTCTACAAGAGTCAATAGTCAAAGTTTTGATTACTTTTAAAACAGCCACAAAAAAAAGAAACACTCAAAAATTTCTTGAAGAAAAAAATCCAATTTTTTTTTCGAAAAATCAAAACTTTTTCCAGAAAAACTAAACAGTTCAGAAAGGTGAAATATACAAATCGATGCAGTTTCATATGTGCTCTTCCAAACGAAACATTGCTCAACATTGTCCGATGTAATTTGGTTTCAAAAAGTTAAAATTACTGAAATTTTTTTTCGAAGTTTTAGGGGCCCTTATTTTGAAATATCTATAATTCCGTGTGTATAAGGTATTAAGGCCTAAAAGAAATTTTTGTTCTCACAGTTTTTCACGTAGAATCGAATGAAATAAAAAAGGGCATGTTGCAAAAACTTGTGTTCTAGCGATTCTCCCTATGCCCATGTATGCTCTCTTAAAATTATCTATCATTCCGATATCCGTTTCGAGTCTGACCTATAGCGACATAAAAATATGGAAATAGGCAACTGAGCATGTCAATTTTTCGTTCACAGTTTTTGTGTATACGACGTCAGCTGAAATGGGATAATTTTCTCGGTATATACTCCAAGGATAATCAACTATTGTTTTTATAAGAATTCTTAGGAAATCTTATTAGCTTGGTCTCAAGCTCAATGAATATGTTAAATTTTTATGAAGCATCATATGTTCTTCAAAAACTCAAACATCATTCCTAGATGTATGAAAACAGTGAGTACAATGAATTACAAGGACTGAATGAAAACAAAAAATACTTCTCAGTTGTTTTCATGTGAATGCTGACTAGTAATCAATTTTCTTTTATGTCGTCTAACATCGATAAACACCCTGTTTCGCGTATATGAGGGGTCATCAGAGTGGTGAATTAGATTGTCAACAACTTTATAAAATAAAATGCAGCTTGCTACTATCTTGTAACTCAAACGAGCTAATTTTAGATAATGAATTGCTCGCTGAGGAGATGCTTTGATACTATCAAGAGTTCTAATATTGACTAGACTAATCGAGACTTCTGAACTTCCTAGAATCAATTGCAATGGTTTCAGATGAATGGCGACTAACAACTAACAATCAGAGAAATAAAGGAACTTGTCATTAGTTCCAGCTCATACAAAACGAGCCGAATGATTAAAACCAACGGATTTAGTTCGCGTACAATACCATGATTCATATCTTCGTTATACGATATGAAACCATAGATTGCATTCAATCGTTTCATTTACTTACGTGCTTCAACCGTGCCAAGAAATGCTGGTAGGATGAAAAGCATTAATGAAAACCATGAAGAAAGCAAACGCGTCAATAATATCATTGTCGAATTCAAAGCTTCAGTTGCAACCAATTGTAGTAGTTTGAAATGATTCCAAACATTGGATTGTCGATGGTTTATATACAGCTCGATAACTGTGACGAGGGTTGAGCACAGATGGCATTAACAATAGAAATGAAATACGTAATAACAAATAACCATTAAATGAATGATAATATGCCAAACAGATTTCACATCCATTCATCGAATGAATAGTTAATGGCTCCAAAATTCAACGACGCATTTTCTATTAATAAAGAAGTAGAATAGAAACCATAAAAACAATCCTTGACTATACATTTTCTGGGTACCAAAATAAAATCAAAGATATAGGTCATTTTCTCTTCTCCGCATCTCTTTTTCTTTCACCTACGCATATGCGCACATACACTATTGAAATCTTTATTTTTGTAGACTGTTACCAATTTGACGATCTTATATTAAATCAAAATTACGATGAGAAAAAAAACCAGACACCATCTTTCAAATCAGAATCGTAAAAGGTAACGAGTGATTGAACCTGAAAATGTCAAATACATTTTTGATACATATCATTAGACTACAAAAATGATAATTAAAGTGTATCATCCACAGTTAATACAATGTTAGTAGCGAGCTCAGTTTAGAATTAATGCTGAGAATAAGGTAATACTTTCGTATTAAGATTACTCAAATTACTTAATGTTATGGCATTACTAATGTCTTGATAACTTATAACCTTAAAATGGTCGATAATAAGTTGAATAGATGTCATATTTATGTATTGAATAAATCATCGATGCTTTCAAAATCTAACAACACATCTTATGTTAGTAAAGAAATAGAACAGATAGTATGTCGCAGAGCTTCTTAGTATACATTTTCAAGATCGTAACAAAAACATTCAAGACTATTAGTCACTTTCTCTGCGCTACCGATCCATATATTTCATGTACGCATATGCGTATACACATCATGGAAATCATCGATGCCTTTCTCTGTGTGAAATTGACTTGCTAATAGCAAACGAAGATGTATATCAATATAACGTAGAATATTGAGTCAAATCAAAATCGTAAAAGTACAGGCAACAATGGAACATCACCAAGTGAAATAGATATTTACACACATTATAGAACTATACAAATAACCATCAAACTGCATCATCGACATTCAAATCATTTCTAAAAAGCGATTCCATCTAAGCAATAGTGCTAGAAAAAGATATCAATACTTTTGTCCTAAGTTTGCACAAATAATTAGGCACTTTAGTATTAGTAATGCCTTGATAACTTATAGCAATAAAATGATCGATAGTAGATCACACAAATGTCGCATTCATTCATTGAATGCATAGTTAATGGTTTCAAAACCTAACAACACATTTTCTATTAACAAAGATATGGAGAGCATACCATAAAATGCAACTCCTATGTATATATTTTTCGATAATAAAAAAAACTCAAGGATATAGGTCATTCTATCTTCTCCGTCTATCTGTCTGTTTCACGTATATTTCGGATGTCCCAAAAGTCATGATCACTTAACAAATGTGTATAAGTTCATGATTGATTAACCTTCAACTACTATTTTTTTTATTTGGAAGAGAAGATCAGTAAGTTTTTTTTTTCATAAAGACGAAGTTCATAAATACTCTTCAAAAGTAATATCTTTGTCTTCAATACAAAAATTCAGATGTTTCACAATTTCAAAAACATCATAATCGAACGCTTTATTTTCATCATATCGATTCTATCGTTATTTGAGTGTTTAAATTCTACAGATCTTTTATAGTTGTTTTATGGATTTTTTAGTTTGAACTGCCTCTATTAATAGAGATCTAATGGTGTCAAGTCTAGTAATCGAGACAGTCATCGTATAAGGTCGCTTCTTCCGATTCATCTATCATGGAAGATTTTGTTCAATCAGACACGGACCGATTTCGAAACATTAGCTGATGCTCTATCTTGTTGAAAATTATGGGATTATTCAATCGTTTCTTCCTAAAAATCAGATAAAATGAATTCTGAAGCATTTCTAGACAATTATCTTGAGTTAGTGTTTCATTAACGATGACAGATGGATCGAAAGAAGTGACTCTATATAATGACCATCTGGATTAATAGACTTGACACCATTATACTTCTATTAATGGAAGTAGTTCAAACTAAATGTCCATAGAACAGTCATAAAAGATCTCTAGAACTTAAAGACTCAAATAAAAAAAGAACTGACACGATAAAAAATAAAACGTTCTATTATGTTTTTTTCTGAAATTGAAAAACATCTAAATTTTTTTATTGAAGACAAAGATAGTGTTTTTCAAGAGTATTTATGAATTTCATCTCTATGAAAAAAACTTGCGGGTCCTCTCTTCCAAGTCAAAAATATTATTAGATTAAGATTGCTTCATAATGAACTTATAGGCAATTCGTAAGTGATGATGACTTTTGGAAAGCCTGATATATGTGCATGTCCATAATTGAAATCTTTAAGCCTGTAGACTATAAATCATTGACGATGTTGTATTGAATCGAAACTACGATGACAAAAACTAGATACCAGCATTCAACTTAGACTCATCAAAGACCACAATAAAATGAACATCACAATGGCATATGCATCTTTTTATAAACATCATTGGACTATTCAAATAATTCTCAAAGTGCTTCATGAACATTTCAAATAGTTTTAACAGCAGGTTCAGTTTGGCGACGGTGCTTGGAAAAGAGACTAACACTTTCTAAATAAGATTAGGGAAATTATTTAATATTTTAGAATTCAAAATGCTATGATAACTTACACGCTTACAGTGCTCGATATTAGATCGAAAATATGTCACATCTATGCATTGAATAAGTAAGTAATGGTTCAAGGAAATCCAACGACACATTTTCGATCAATAGAGAAATAGATCAAATAAGTTTGTCGCAGGACTCTCAACTATATACTTGTTACATAATAAAACGAACTTCAAGGATATCGATCATTCTCTATTTGCTATTTCTCCATATTATGCATATGAGCATATGTCCATACGTGCCATTCAAATCATAGATGCCCGATTCTGTAAGAAATTCATTTGCTTACATCAATTAAGCATGACAATAAATAATAAAACTAACTATCCTAAATCAGATAAGAATTGTAAAAATATGAGAAATAACAGGACATCAGAAAGTGAAATAGTTATTTATATCGGTGATCGGACTACCCAGATAATACTCATAATGCCTAATGAAAATTTAAAACAGTTTTAATAGTAGTATTCCTTTAGTAATAGTATTAGAGAAAAGCTAATAGTTTTGTGTTAGAATGATTCAAATTATTACGCATCTTACTATTAATAATCGCTTCATAGCTTGTAGCTATAAAATGATCGATAATAGATGAAGCAGATGTCGCATCCATTCATTGAATCAATAGTTAATGAATCTAACCACGCATTTTCTATTATTAACAAAATAGGACAGATACCATAAAATACAGATATTGAGAACATATTTTCTGAGTACTATTATACAATTCAAAAATATAGGTCATTCTCTCTTTTCTCTCTCTATATATATTTTATTTCCGCAGATTTACTTGCATATTACTGAAGTTTTCAATATTCTATACTGTTAGCAATTCACAAGATAGTGTTAAATCAATACGATCAAAAGAAAAACTATGTACCATCATTCGAATCAGACTTGTAAGATGCAACAAGCAAATGAACATCACGATATCAATGAATTTTTTTTTTATAAACATCATTCGATTAGTCAAATAATACTCTGAGTGAATAATCAATGTTTAAAACGATTTTAGGAGCGGGTTGAATTTAGCAATAGTGCTAGAAGAAGCCAAATAGCTTCATATTAAGATCAGACAAATTATTTAATATTTTAGAATTCATAATGCCTTGATAATTTGTACGGTTAAATGCTAGATAATAGATTGGACATATGTCACATCTATGCATTGAATAAGTAAGTAATGGTTCAAAAAAACCCAACGACGCACTTTGTATCAATAGAGAAATAGAACAAATAGTTTGTCACAGGGCTCCCACCTATATATTTGTTACATAATAAAATAAACTTCAAGGATATCAATCATTCTCTATTTGCTATTTCTTCATATTATGCATATGAGCATATGTCCATACGTGCCATCCAAATCATAGATGCCCGATTCTGTAAGAAATTCATTTGCTTACATCAATTAAGCATGACAATAAATAATAAAACTAACTATCCTAAATCAGATGAGAATTGTAAAAATATGAGAAATAACAGGACATCAGAAAGTGAAATAGTTATTTATATCGGCGATCGGACTACCCAGATAATACTCATAATGCATAATAAAAATTTAAAACAGTTTTAATAGTAGTATCCTCTTAGTGACAGTATTCGAGAAAAGCTAATAGTTTTGTATTAGAATGATTCAAATTATTACGCATCTTACTATTAATAATCACTTCATAGCTTGTAGCTATAAAATGATTGATAATAGATGAAGCAGATGTCGCATCCATTCATTGAATGAATAGTTAATGAATCTAACGACGCATTTTCTATTATTAACAAAATAGGACAGATACCATAAAATACAGATATTGCGAATATATTTTCTGGGTACCATAATACAATTCAAAGATATAGGTCATTTTCTCTTTTCTCTCTCTCTCTCTCTTTATATTTCATCTACGCACATTTACGTTCTTATTACTGGAATTTTTAATCTTGTACACTGTTATGCATTGATGAGCTAAGATTAAATCAACACGATCAAGAAAAAAACCAGACACCATCATTTAAATCATATTCATAAAAGGCAACAAGCAAATAAATATCATAATATCAATGAATTTTTTATAAACATCATTGGATTAGTCAAATAATACTCTGAGTGGATCATCAATATTTAAAACCATTTTCAGAACGAGTACAATTTAGCAATAGTGCTAGGACAAGGCTAAGATTTTCATATTAAGATTAGACAAATTATTTGAGGTTTGGAGATCACCAATGCAACAATAACTTGTAGGCTCATAGTTGCTGATAATAGACGTGAATACATGTCACATTCATGTATTGAATCAATCATTGATACCTTCAAAACCGAACAACGCGTTTTCTATTTTTAAAGAAATAGGACAGATACCACTTTAGAGAGTTGCTAAGTACATAATTTGTATGCTACAACAAATTCATGGATATAAGTCATTCTGTGTTCTTTATCTTGTCATATATTTCACGTATTCCTATGTGCATGCATATCATGACAATCATTGATTCTCTACTTTGCAAGTTATTGATTTATTAATTTCAAATAATAATGTCGCTGAATAAAACTTAAAATCATCAATAAAATTAGAATAATAATAAAAAAAACTACCAGTAATAGGCTATCAAAACTGAATAAATATTTATAACGATCATTATACTACACAAAATAATCTAAAAACTGTCTTATCAACTTTGAGAACAGTTTTAGAGACAGTTTTGGCTTAGCAATACTACTAACAACATGCTAAGACTTTAGAATCAAGATTGAATGAATTATTAATGAATTTGGCATGAGTCATAGTTCAATAAACGATAGCCTTAAAATGGAAGATAATAGATCAAACAGATGTCACATCTATGTATTGAGTGAATAGTTAATGGCTTCAAAATCTAACGACACATTTTCTATTATTAACAAAATAGGACAGATATCATAAAATACAGGCACTGAGAACATATTTTCTCAGTACTATTATACATTTCAAAGATATAGGTCATTTTCTCTTTTCTATCTCTCTTTATATTTCATCTACGCACATTTGCTCGCTCATTACTAAAAGTTTTAATGTTCTACACTGTGAGTGTGGGATATAAATCTTTTCTTGACTAACATACATCCGGTACCCACACCCACACGTGAAACTATGCTGCCAATATATCACTTCTTGATCCGTCATCCAATCGATGAATCAATGGAAATATTACGAGCACATCCTTTTAGAAAATGGGAGAATATATTACCCTAGAGAATATACTAACGAGAAAGGTACCCCAGCTGTTTAAAAGCTTTTGACTCCATCTTTTGGCTATAAGTAGGTTTCAGTGAGACTAAGAAAACTCTAAAAGGGTTCGTGCTCATGGTTCTTCCTTTTCGAGATACAACCATTATGTATGTCAAAAAACAGGCTTTTTATCGACTTTTTGAAAAAATTGTTCCCTGTAGGTCTAAAAATTTTGGACTTTAAACATATTCAAGAAAATCGATTATGGGTACGGATATATCTAGATTTCAATTATCAATTCGATTAAACGACGAAGAACTAAAGATTTAATAGCAAAGCACCAAAGCTGAAACAATTTCTTTTATATATGAGAAACAAAAATATGATATAATATGTAAGTTAAGCTATAAATGTAGAGAAAGTAAAATCTTATTTAATGGTAGTGATACTCTGTGTAGAAATGATGAAATCATAATACGTTTCGACACCACGAACAACAAATAAAACCAGGAGTTGAACATCTTTCTTCGTTGCATAGAGACGATTCGAAAGAGAAGCAAGCTTCAGCAATATTGTAAAAATGGTCAGGATGAGTATTCATGTATCCGCTCGCGAACCAACTGTACTGTATGAGTTTACGAAAGAGAGGTGCTGCTATTTGAGAATATGCGAGTGATACCCGTTTAATTAAATTATTTCGATCAGATATTTGAATATTCAATTGGTCGAGAGCAATTCGATCATATATACGACGAATAATACCTTTAATTTTTCTATTAAAATAAATATCGAGCGGTTGTATCTTGTCCGTCGTCTTGTCGGGTATTTGTAGTTGTTTCGAAACCTTTCACTTTCACATAGATTTTATCGTCGTTTTGTCCTCGCCATGAATCAGAAAGAAGTAGACATTTTTTAGACATATTCGGAATGAGAACATAATCACCCCAATACTCAACATACGAACTAGTGAGTTTTCCAGACTTCGAACAAGTAACAATAATATTATCAGCTCGAAACATTTGGGAATGAACATCTAAAATTGAGCAAAGATTAATAAACATTAAGAGGCTCAGAATTTAAAATTCATCTTCACTTATTCGACCGTTCGGTTCCTGGAGACATAAGAAAAGAGGTCCAAGGACCTGTCCCTTCATATTAACAATAGGTTGAATAGTATAGGAATGAGAATTTGCGTTTTGAGATGTTACTGGACCTGTTATCATCTTTTCTCCTTTAAAAGTAAGTGTTCGATTGCTTCGAAATTCCTTCACCAAATTAACTTGATCCGTATTAAAGATTTCATATGAAGAATAATTTTTCATCTCTACTCGGACTACATTAACAAATTCTTCAGCTGATGCATTAATTTCGTCGACATTTTTATCGAACGTTTACTAACAACTTTAAAAACTTTTCGAGAAATAATTCGATATTTTTGCTTGAAATTAGTAAGCCAATGTTTGGAAGCAGAAAATTCGTACATCGATAGTTGTCGAGCTTTCAAAGATACCCCAGCGTATTAGATCCGCATCATGAATACAAAGAGATAGTTCGCGAGCATCTTCAAACAAGCCGAATACAAACAAATTGATCTCTGCTAGTCTTTGTCTCACTGATCCACCAAGACGAACATACTCTCGAAAGCGAGAAATATCTTGATGATGACGAATGCGACGAAATCGATGAGTAACGGCCTTCTAACTATGTGTTGTTTTCCATTCTTGTCAATTTCATTATAATAGTTCAGAACCTTCTTCATATAATCGAGGGAAAATTCTTCTCCTGATTGTCCATCACTTTCTGTTGTTTCTTCCTGTGACTCTGAATGTGAGTCACTTTCTTCCATTGCTTTTGCAGATTCTTCGTGCTCATGGCATTCACTTGCTTCAAATTCATCTTCTGATAAATCCTCGGATGAATCCGTCTCATAAAGTGTAGATTCATCATGAATTTCAAATGATAAGGCTGATAAAAAATTTTGCATAGTTTCGAAGAGATACTCGATCAGTTGTTGGACTTGTTTATCTCTTGTAGGTCGGTAGATATTATTCCTTAAAACACGTTCAGATAGCATAGCTATAATATTAACTGCTTCGATCATCTTTTTAGCTCAGTAATAGTTAGTGATATAAGATTATATACATATATATATACATCAAGCACTACGCACCAACATCCGTATAGCACACACGTGGTCGACAAGTATAAACGGCTGTTTTTCTTTTTCTTTTTCGTTCTGTCTCCTTCGTGAGAGTTTAACTTTACATGTCCTATACAATTAAAATTTGATGTTTTTGGTTCCAAGAAAAGAACTAAACTGAAATTAATTCTACAAACAGCTATTTATGGGACTAGCTGTGAAAAAAAATAACGTTAAAGTCATTACGATTCCAGAAAACGATTTTTTCAAAAAGTCGATAAAAAGCCTGTTTTTTGACATACATAATGGTTGCATCTCGGAAAGGAAGAGCCATGAGCACGAACCCTTTTAGAGTTTTCTTAGTCTCACTGAAACCTGCTTATAGCCAAAAGATGGAGTCAAAAGCTTTTAAAAAGTTGGGGTACCTCCCTCGTAAGATAATCTCAATACATTTTATCAAATACATGAGATTGGATAGAACTTACGCATTTGAATTTATTCTTTTTAATCTAATTTTAAATTTTTATTAAAATTGAAAAAAGATTAGATTAAAAAATCGAAATGATTTACTCAAAACAAACGCTAATTGACTACTAGTTTTTTAATAAACGATATTTTTGTGCTCATGCCATTGCAATAGATCGGCGTTGTTCAGAATTTTCATAATTCAATTTAACTAATGTAAGTAAATCTGGACAAATAATTGTTTCTCGATCGATTACGTGACCATATAAATATATATTTTAATTAAAAAACGATTGTTAAGAAGATTTTTTGGTCGACCTAACACTTTTTCAACATTTTCTTCTGTTTTTATTATATCAATATGTATCATTTTTAAATGATATTCATCTTCAAACTATTTATTTTAACTATTTTGAATTCTGAAAACTGATTAATATATTTAAATAATATGATATTAACATACAAATGAAACATTTCATATATATGAATATATAACATTGACATAAATTTATTAATTTACTTGATGATGTACATTCAACAATAAATAAACGTTTTTAATGAACTATGTGCAAATTTTATGGATGAATACATTTGCTCTAAACTAAAAATAAACTTATCTCATAAATTTATTTATTTATCAGCTTATTACAATATAAAAACAAAACTTTTTTATTTATTCTATTTAGAAATTTTCAAATATTCGCTTCGTATAGAACAAAAAAAAGATAATAAAAGACCGAAAATATGATTGGTTGTCATCGATTTGAATCATAGAGATGGATCATAGATGGCTAACTAAACCTTTCGGTTTTGTTTCGGTTTTCGGTTACATTTTTTATCTTTCATTATTATCCAAAAAAAAACTGATCATAGAAAATAAAAAATGATTGTCAAAACTTTGAATAACTATGAGACAGTTTTTGCCAATAAATCAGTTTTATGAGACAAACTACAGGTTTCGAATGATAGAATTAATCGATTTCTTTGAACATTTTTCGATTATTAATTAAAAACAAAATAAAAATTTTATTTTATGAGAATTCAAAACGTTTGTTCACATGAATAACCCTGATTTCAAAGAGAAACTTTTTAAACTCATGCTTATCATATGAAATGATCTATAAACGGACGTCCCGGTAAAGGGGGATGGAGTGAAGTCCGTCAAAACCGAACAAATCTGGACAGGGTGAGGAAGAGCCAAACTCTTCTGGACGTTCAGAAACTCAACATGAATATTTTCCTTTTCTCACATAACTTTCGACAAAATTTTGAAGATTAGATTGCTTTGAACAGCATTTTTAAACAGGAAATGAATTAAATCAATCAATTGAACATGAATATGATGTTGAACTAATCGAAGATTATGCCAAATGAGTGGATGGTTATTTTTTGGAGCAGTTATATAAACGTTGTTAGTTTTTCGAGTGTCATTAGTATTGAATTTTATGTTTTTTTTTTTACAATTTTCTGCTCATTAAAATACATTATATTGAAAAAAGTAAAACTTTGCAATAGATTAGTTGTTTGTTTGTTGTTTATGAAATGTGAGTTTTGTCTTGTTATATTCATTTATTTAATGAACTTTTATATAATAAAAAAGGTGTACATTTGAACAAGTACACTTTTGCTGAAAGAGTTTTTTATATTGGACATGCAGAAAGAAGAGAGGAGGTCCTCGAATCTGGACGGGGTGGAGTCAAACAATGTGATTTTTACCTGAACGTCCTCTCTATAGATGATCCTTATGCAATTCAACATTTAACAACCATTATTTTACTATCTCAATCTGTCATTATGTTCCAAAAAGCTCTTTCAAAATGAGACTAATTCAACAAGAACTATTTTTAGCTTCATATTGAGAACATTTATTATTAAGTTTTCTACTATAAATAGATCTTATTTTGACTGAGACCAACAAAGGTTTGTTTCGATTTTGTACTTTCAAATAAAATTTACAATAAAAATATCATTTAGTAACTATAACGAATAATGAAGACACAGAAAAAGAAACTAATATACGAGCTTAGTTATACAATTGGAATTTTAAGAAGAAATTTTGCTGCTTGAGTGTGCGAGTATAAATGTGAATGTGGGTCTCCTCTAAATCCAAACCAACATCTGCAGCCGCATCCATACTCACACTTGGATATCGCACACTCTCAAGTCTGGTACGGATAATAGTGGTGAAATTTTGGTAAAAAATTTTTTACACAAGTCATACATAATACATTATCATCAAACAAAGAGAAATGTTTATGGATGACGGACGATACTTGATAATTATTGTACTTCTATTTATATCATTAAGATAATCACCACAGTGGTTGCATGTTGTTATCATTTTCTTCTCAACATTGTTTTTCAATTTTGATAATCGCCTCTTGAGTAAGGAAAACTTTGATGTTAAGATAAAATGAATTTTATTCAAACAATTTCAATTATTTTATCATTTTTTTTTTGTTTAAATGTTTTTCTTAAATGCTATATTATCTTCCTATATTTGGACATCATCTGCAACATACTTACGAAAAACTGATAATATATTTTGGTTGTTTAAATTACTTAAATTTTTGATAGTACCTTATGTGTTTTTAATTCCAAAAATATGTGGAATTTGTTTTGGAAGAATATTCAATGATATTTTAAATGAAAGAACAGTTAGAGAAAATAACATCAAATTCGAAGAATTGCTTATTAATATTAGTAACGAAAAAGATTAATGTTTTCACAGTGTTATAAGTTCTACAATATTTGATGAACTACAATTTTTGGTAAAGAAATAATAATATCAATTAAAACAAGAGAAAATCTTGAAAGATATACAGACTGCATTGAATTGTGTATCAATTGTTAATTTAATTGTTATATTCATTATATATAGTGAATCAAAGTTACTTATTTTCAGCTCATTTATTACTTCATTATACTAATTTGGATCGATTTATTTCATTAATCGAATGCGTATGGTTTACTTTTAATGTTTAGTTTTAATTACATGTATATTTGTATTGATCATGTCAATCTACATTATAATAATCGACATTCTAGAATTATGCCAGAGATTCTCAAAAACACACATAGATTATAATATGCATCTTTATGATTTTTTCATTGTATTACTGTTATTATATTTTCATCATCATATCCAATACAAAAACGATAAAAAACAAATAGATTTTATTTATTACAAGATGTGTTCGAAAATAAATCCATTAGAGCAAACTCCAATATTCAGCACTAGTAGCTACCTAGTGTTTCATATTTTAATCACACTGGAATAGTGCTAACAATTTTTTCAAAACATTTTACATAATTTATTACTATTATAATGTCAGTTTACTCTGATGTACTAATGATAAGTACATCGAATATAGTTGATTTTCGTGGAATAGCGAGTAATTATTGAAGGGTGTAGAACTAATTTGAACCTAGATCAAATTTATTGAATTAAATGTTTAAAATTGTGAGGATTAAACAACAACATACATTTAATGCAGGTTCTTCCTGCGATCGATTTTTTTGTGTATTACTATGTCTATCTATTTTCGAGTGAGTAAAAAGAAGACTCACATCCAGACGTACACACCCACACTCAAAACGTCGGAAAAATACTGCTTAGAAGTATCACTACTGGCTCAATAAAGAACTACGGCTTTTCACCAGTTATCGAAAACCATATATTTGTTCTACTGGTCAAGAGTAAACGAAACATCTATTTTTTCTAAGTTTCTCGATTAGTCGTCCACATTACATTTATAAGTGGACAAAATCCGTAAATGTGAATGGGCAACACGTTGAACATTTGCAAAAATAATGTAGTCGTGATATTATGATTAAACTAATAATATACGTGTGAATTGAAAAATAAATCGTTAACGCATAAAGTGACTGTTGGAACACTCTGTATTTCAAAGCATTATTTTTCAACATTTTTCTTATGAGTATGAACTATGAATACTCCTTTATTAGTAGTAAAAAAAAAGTTGCCCCACTTTGTCAAAAGATAATCGAGAAATCCAAGATTTTTGGAATACCCTCTCAAGTAGAAAAATCTTACAAAGAT
>CAJNOL010002415.1:0-12107 GCA_905250125.1 Rotaria sordida | reverse complement strand
TTTTAAGTTTGTCTCATATAAATAACTTTTATAACGATAGTTTTATGAGTTTAAATAAATGTTTAACCGATTAAATACGTTCTAATTGAAATGTTACATTTCTAGTTTTGAAAAAAATATACCCTAGCGAAGGTACTCACAAGCGAATACTCACCGTATAATATTAAGTTTTTTGCGAGTAGTTCCATTTAGTTTTTGTATACTCTGCTAGTTTATGTAAAATATTCATAAGCTTATATTTTGACTAGTACTGTTGTATTACATCAGTTTTATTTAATATTAAACTCATAACAAAAAAAAATACGTGTACACAGTGAATGTTCGAGAAAAATAGCGGATATAAGACTACACATACTACTTTACTATTGTAGTTTTTATCAAAAAGGATAGAGACGCAGAACTCTTCATTGTTATAGAAAGTTGTTAAATGTTTTGTTTATTTTCTAAATAATAAAAATCAGATTATATTCATTTTTTTAAAGAAATAAAGAAAAAAAATAAACTTTGAAACAACAAGTCTATGTTTGGGAAAATATTCAAGAGGGACTTGTTCAGCAGTGTGGTAACTAATTAGATATAATAATCAACTATTGATATGCGACAATTTCTTGTTCATTTTCTATATTCTCAAAAGCAAACTTTTTTGTTGTTTCAAAACTTTATTTTTGTTTTTATTCATTCACAAAAATAAATAAAATCCTATTCTTATTATTTACCATATAAAGAAAACATTTAACTATCTTCTATAACTATGAAGATTTCTTTATCTAAGTAAGTATTTATTTAATTTAAATAATCAAATATTTTGTATAAATTATCTATTTTATTTTTATTTTAGATGATATAAAACAATTAATCCAAAATAAGTAAGTATTTTTATTTTAATAAATATATATATTTTATTTATTTATTGTAGATTATTTTCATTTATTGGATTAATGAATAGTAAGTATCTTTATTATAATAAGAATTTTTTTTTTTTTTTATTCATTTTAGATTATTTTTATTTATGGATTAATGTACATATATTCTTATGTTTAGTTGACCTAATAAGTTCATAATAGTTGTAGAATTTATCATCGTCCAACGATGGCCTTAACAATACAAATACAGACATACGAGGGTGTCGACAACTTCTTTCAATTATCTTCTTTTCTATCTTCAGAAAATAGATATTTCTATGTTGATGTTTTCTTTGTTGACACATTACTTTATGACACATAATCAAAATGAGCTCCTTATTTCTAGAAAAGAACCTAACTATCAAGCATGTTGTTATTTCTGTAGTTTTTATATCTATAATAAAATTTGTATTTATTTAAAAATTAGTATCATTTTTTTTTTAAATAATTTAGAGAAATATGGCATCATTAATGTACAATAATTCATCTGCATTATCATCTTCAAATGAATTTGCAAATGAAATTAAACGATATCTAGCAAATCTTAATTATACTCTTTCATTTATTCAAACATTCATTGTTTTATTTGGTATACTTGGAAATCTTATTGCATTAGTTGTCATTAATAGAAGATCATTAAGAAATACATCATCGACAACATTTATAACATATATGGCAATATTTGATAGTTCTGTTCTACTTTTACATGGTGCTAATTTAGCAAGATCGAGTAAAAATCCTTTTATTCATTGTTCATTAACTTATCTTACAGATTTAGCAACATTTTGCGCTAATTGGATTCTTGTTTTTATAACATTAGGTAATTATTTTAATTTTAAGTAATAGGACAAGTTTAAATTTCATGTTATTTTTCTTTAGAACGTTGTGTTGCTGTTCATTCACCATTTCTTGCTAAACGTTTTTGTACTGTAAATTCAGCTCGTTGCTCAATATATATCTTCTTATCAATTTCAATCATAATTTTTTCTGCAAAATTTCCATTGATTTATGATGTACGACAAGCTTTTAAAAATAAAAGATGTCTTATACGTTCAAATTTTGTATTAATTCTTCGTATATATCAAGTAGTATTATTTTATATTATACCGGATTTACTTCTTCTATCAAATTTACTTACTATTCATGCATTATGTCGACGAGCACAACGATTTTCAGTAGCTTGTTTAAAAGATGAACAAAAATTAGATATTCGTATAAATGATATGAATTCAAATCGTAAACAGCGGCAATTAACAATTATGCTTGTTGCAGTTAGTTTGTCATTTTATTTATTTACAACACCAGCAATGATTATGTTTATAAGTGAATATCATCCATTACAACATAAGAATATAAATAAAATAAAACAAAATCTTTTCTTTTCACAACTTTCTGTTATAATATTACAATTAAATAATGCAGTAAGTTAGTTTAATAAATAGAATATTTTATTATTGTTTTTCTCTTATCATAGACCAATTTTATATTTTATTGTGTTGCTAGTCAACGTTTTCGTCTAGCAACCATACAAACATTTTATGATTATTCACACCGATTAAACATTTTTTATCATCGATATATTTTATGCGATAAACAATATTATCCGATACCTTTGTATCGACATCGTTTAAGTAATTTTGGACAAACAACAATAGCCCTCCGTAGTACATGTCCTCCCTATTTTAATCAATATCAATATAGAGCATCAACAGTATGATAATCATTTTTGATATTGATGTAAGAAAAATTCAAACACAACAAAAGAATACAAAGAAATCTCATTTGTAACCTGTCAAAATGTAACACTGATGACATGTCTAACTAGTAGAAATAATTGATCTTGTATTGTTTTATATTAATAGTGACAGGTATTCTACGCATTCGTTCCATTCGTAAATTTGTTTTTTTATTAAAGAAAAAAATAATAAAATAAATGTTTTATTCATGTATGCTCTATTATATTTCTTTTTTTCGTTTACTAAATAAAAACTATCTATTTAAAATAAATATATATAAAATATTTGTTGAAAAGAAATTTTCAATTTTTGTCATTCTGAATGTATATATTTTTTTTCTTTAGACTCTTCATGGTGTCTTCCCGTTTAATCAACATTTTTTTCTGAACCATATTAGAATTGTACTAAAAAAATATTGCTTTGAAGAAACAAATAAACTAAACAATAATGCGTTACGGAACATTACTAACAATAAATCCTATGATTAATAGAAAAGCCTGTAAATTGGTTTTGATTTGTGGACTTGACTATTCTTCACATATAAGATTAGTCATATGGATAATAATAAAGGAATTAAATGTTCTTGTTTCTCGGTATATATATATATATACATGAGTAGGTGGTTGACCGACATATATTCACATAAAAATGTTTTCGATCATTGAAACTATCAAAGGAAAGAAATGTTTATTATATGATGAATATTGTTGTTGGTGATTGCATTTGTAATATAAACACGTATTGGCAGTGTGAACATCTTACTGGTTGTCATGGACGTGTTATACAACGAGGTGATGATGAACCACCTTTACCATCATCACACAATCATGATCTAGATAAAAAACGATTTAAATCAGATTTAAAACATCCTGTTCGTGAAGGACAATCACCGTTTCAACAAATCTATCGTGCTGAATTGATCAAGAGGTACACAACTCATACAGATGATTTGTTTGCATTACCTCAATATCATCAGATCGAAAATCCTTTGTATCGAACAAAATATAAAAATTTTCCACCACTTTCAAGATCAATCAATGAAATTTCTCTTGAAGGTATATTGGATTACTACAAAAATCTGTTAATCACTTCGTATGAATCTGCTTGACTTTTTAGGTAAATGGCGTATGTCATTAGACAACAAAGATTTTATTGTTATCGACCATCATTATTCCAATAATTTTCTCTAAGATATTTTTTGTTCTGTTTAAATTATTTTTTCGAGTAAAGTGTCGATGAAACGGGACTAAACCCTCTTTTTTATATAAAATCTTGATTAATGCTTCATATAATGTATTGTTTTCTTATCAACATCTAGAACAATATGTACATGTAAATAGATACTCATGCAGCAGTCGGCCCACGTCTGCAGACAACATTTGCATAGATTAGATCTTATTATTACAATATTATCTTGAAATAATTCATCGTATGTTTTACGTCATAACATATGAGAATTTAGTTTATGTGTGTATTTTACAGAAGAAACAAAATGTTTAAAGACTACAACAATTATCTCAAACATTGTGCATACTTTAGATTTAATGTGTTGTAATCTATCGACTTTAGCACAATTTATAAGAATACATTATTGATTAATAAAAGAAGTTTTTTTTTCAAAGAAATTGTTTTTCCTATGTATTATACTCATTAAAAGATTTTATTTTAGGTGCTAATGAGCAAAGCATCGGTATTTTCCATCTAGAAGAGTAACAATAAGACGAAACTTAAAAAATATGAAGTAATTGAATTCCAATTTTAGCTAAAACTCAACAGTATATACGAAAATTAGTCAAGAGAAAGAATAATATGTGTGATAGCTTACTGAGCAATAAAATAAATATGCATAGCAGGCTAATATAGACAGTTGAACCAATGAAACGAACAATAAAATTACATCTGTTGCTTCCTGTGACATGCATCATGTAGATATTATCATTAAGAGAATAGCAGTTATGCACTAAAGATGTATACGACGATACAAATAATCTTTTCAATATTACGATATTAAATGAATCAAATAATCTGATAGAAAAGTAATAAATATGAACAGTTTCAACAAAATAAACTTTCAGAGCACGCGTGTCAACTATAAATATTGTTATAACTCTGATCTATTCATCTATTTAGTTTCTTTTTAAATAACTTATTTTAAGACTTCTCACAATATATATAAATTTATAACGCTTAGAGTTTGTGAGTTCCATATTTCGGCCATTCGTGGGACCGCACTAACAAGTTTTTCAAAGAAATTGTTTTTCCTATGTATTATTCTCATCAAAATGCTTTTAAATAACAAAAATTCTTCTGATATAATGTTATTGTTTACACCATATTTACTTCTAAAAGTATTGTATAGAATTCTTCGTTAAGTAGGAAGAATAATTTAAGTTATAATATCTTCTAAAGAAGAAAAACAACACATTAGACACAAAAATCAAGGATAACAAGAAACTAATGGATTAAGATGAAATGGCAGACCTTGATGTCATATCTAGTCAGATGTTTCTTCTACTAAGTTTTTAATAACTTTTGTAATCATCATTAACCATTTCAATCCCGCATGTCATCTACAGGATGACATGCATATCGAAATATAGAAATTTTGCGTTCTGTCGTCTTCCTGCTTGACACATATCATATATGTGTTCAAAGAAACGCGTGTATTCTTCGCTGTGAAAATATTTTTTTGTCGTACTGAACTAGCGTAACTGAAATTCGTGTACAGCTGATTATCTAAATAAGTACGCAAGAGAGAGAAATCTAGACTTTCTGCAGCTTTGTATAAAATGATAGAAAATGTCGGGATTGAAAGGGTTAATAGAATTGAAATAGCGCATTTTTAATTTTGAATTGATTTTCTAGGGAAAAAAATATTCTCAATCATGTCTAGTTAGAGTTAGTGTATAGTACAGAGTTGAAAAGGGTGTGGGTGTGGGTGTGGATATCTTCTCATCACACACACCCACACCCTGTGCATTTGTACAGCCAATCAATTTAGTCCAACATGTCATATTCCAATTAGTTCTTATTCATCAAATTTTTGTCAATATCAAGGTGTATGTATTACGTATATGGATGAATTCTTGTTCGAATCTCATCGATGTTCTTGTTCTGAAAATTATTGTGGCAAGAACTGCCAATACAAAAAAGCCATGTTAAGAATTGATTTGAATAATGAAAGTTTTACTCATCCATCTATTATTCAACAACTTGACTATAATACTGAGAAGATGGAACTTATAATTCGACGTCAACATATTATGATTGGTAACACAATAATCATTCTACATGATGATTTCCTTCTTCCATCTATGAGCTTATTAAAAGTCCATTCTGA
This sequence comes from Rotaria sordida, assembly GCA_905250125.1. Taxonomy (NCBI): domain Eukaryota; kingdom Metazoa; phylum Rotifera; class Eurotatoria; order Philodinida; family Philodinidae; genus Rotaria; species Rotaria sordida. The sequence goes on along the minus strand of CAJNOL010002415.1, from coordinate 6,129 downwards.
CATAGTTCATCAAACAGAATTTTATTTGCTTTACATTGGTACTAATTATTCTAGTCATGAAATCATTACGAGAGGTATTCACTGTTGACATATTCGAGAATATGATTTAAAACCAAAAGATTCTTGTTTCGAATCTTGGTTAACTAAACTAAAGCAATACTATATTCCATGCCAGAAATTCAATTCAACAGTATGCTTCTACGATGAACGTAATTACTCCTGTTTTTGTCATTCAGTAACTCGTTGTACCACATGTTTTTACTGTAATTTTACCTATGATCGATGTAATCAATGCATGAATGGAGGTCGATGCTTTGCCGGTGATCAACAGAGAAATAAAAATGATTTTGTATGTCATTGTCCTCAATGTGTTTACGGTACTTTATGTCAATATCGAATGCATCAAATTAGCTTCTCACTTGAATCGGTATTATCACTCGATCTTAGCGAAATGAAAAGTAACAGTAAGTAAACTGTTAAAAAACAATTTTGTTTTGTAACACTTGTAATTTCTTGAAAGTATTTCGAGAAATTTATTAATTTTTGTCACAAGATTTGCTATTAGCTATAGCTTTAACGGTCTTTTGATACACATGACTTAAAATTCGTGTCTTTCAGCGTATGAAACATTTAATGACAAGGTAAGAAAACATCTAAAATTAACATTAACAATGAATCTATAAAAAGACTTTCAAACAGAATATGTGCTGAAATGATCATTCATGATTTGATAGTGCAAAATAGGACAAGTCAGTCATTGAAACGTTCTAGAGATGTTCTTATGGACGTACTATGCTGAAGAGAAAATATGATCTATTACTATGGTGTGGCAAATGTCGCATTGCTTCTCGCAGAGCGATCATCATTATTGAATTACAATCATTTAGGTAAATTCATTTGTAGATCCATCACAATTTGAGACCTAAAATCACATGTTAACCTTTTATTTTCTACTAAACATAGAAAAGTCTGACAATCTAAGGTCCACTTGTATTCTTCCGCTACTAACAATATTTGCAATGTTGTTTTTAGCTATCGGTCAAGGTTTATCCATCAATATGAAGTTAAGTTTAGCTTTATATATTAGTGTGTCTGTTCTGATGATAACACTTGGTTTTGTCAGTAATCTTCTTTCATTTTTAACTTTATGTCAACAATCCATTCAAACTTCAATTATCACTCGTTACATTCAATTGTCTGCCGTTACTAATCAATTAACTCTTTTTACTCTTCTTTTACAATCGACTTATATTATTTTAAATCTATACGATCTCCTCGGTGATACTTAACTCAATGTGTTTCTTTGACAAATTTCTTCATATTTGCTTCATTGCCTTGTATTTACTAATAAATGGCTTATTGAATTGTTATTAATCTATCGCGCTCAGACTATATGTCAAATACGCATCATTGATAGTAGCTATCCTCGCAAATCTATAATCGTAGCAATATGTATTACAATCATGATTTTTTCATTTAATTCAATTGAAATTGTTTTCCATCGTCTGCTTATAGATCTTCGAAATCCACGTCATCAATTTGTCTGCATTATTGAATATATTCAATATATCTTAGAAAACTCTTGAAGTCATCTTTCTCTTTCTTAATCATTGCATACCATTCTTGCTAAATATTTATGCTACTTATGTTATTATTCAAGCAGCAGTATGTAGTAAAGCTAATCTCAATAAATCTGAATTCCGATCAGAAGTATGGAGACAAACTAAAAATCTCTATGGATAACTCATTTGTCCAGTTCTAATGATTATTTGCTCTACACCTCAACTTCTTGTCGACTTTCTAACGCGTCGTTATTAGTGGGATAGTGCATTACGACGAAAAGTCATCATCGTTATCTATTTTATCTCGTTTCTATCACAGATATCCAATTTTTGTTTATTCATCTTGCCATCGAAGAAATATAAGAACGTTTTTGTCAAATCAAACTTAGCAAAACTTATTTCCATTATTACTACGGTAACGAAATCAACTGATGAACTAAGATCTCTATAGGTTTTTTTCTATAAAATTAATCTAACTTATAAATCAGTTTCATGCTATATATGCAAATGACAGCTTAATAAATAATTGGGGTGCGGGTGTGCCCAGGTCGAGCATTACGACGACCAGATACGACCGTATATACGCCGTATTTCTATGTACTGTATTCGGCCGTATATACACCGTATTTCTATGCACCGTATTACGGCCGTATATACGCCCTACTTCTATGCACCGTATTACGGCCGTATATCGCCGTGTCGTATACGACGGTATACGGTAGCCGTATACGACACAGAAAAAACCGTACAATCACCAGCTCCACCCTATACGGCAGAACATGTCAAAGTTTACTACGCAGCTGGGGACGTATACGGTAGTGAACGGCCGCATCCCGAGCAACCAAGGTCGAGCATTACGACGACTGCATACGGCCGTTTACGACTCCGTATACGGCAAAAATACGGCCGTATATACGCCGTATTTCTATGTGCCGTATTACGGCCGTAAGTCGCCGTGTCGTATACGGCGGTCGTATACAATGCCCTATCGTATACTGTTATGGACCAATCACAATTCGGTAGGACTTTTCTTGCTTATTATAAGGACAACACCCAGTCATGTTTGGGCCGACTCTAGGGTTATCGAGGTCGCTCTATCAAATGAGGGGTATATGTGTAAGGCCCTCCTTATATATAGCTGAGAACTAAAGTCTCGCAATCTGATTCGTGTACAAAATGGACCAATCCGATTTCTGAAGGACTTTTCTTGCTTATTATAAGGACAACACCTGGTCATGTTCAGGCCGATTCTAGGGTTATCCAGATCGCTCTATCGAACGAGGGGTATATGTGCAGAGCCCCTCCTTATCGATAGCTGAGAACTAAAATTTCGCAATCTGATTGGTCAATTAAAATGGGTCAATGAGATTTGAGAGTCGCTTGTGCGTTTTGTTATGAAGACAGCTATTAGTGATGTTTGAGGGTGACTATCCGTTCTCGTTATCAAAACAGTTATTAGTCATGTTTGGGTTGATCCTAGGGCACCGAGAGTTCTCTTCGAAATTATCTAAATATGAGTAGTTCTGGCTTTCGTGTTGTTGAGAAATCGCATTCAGTGATGTGAGTCGTGAATTGGGATAGATCGCGAATTCTTTAGAGTAGCTTTAGTTTGTCGACAGCCAGAAAGAATTGCTGTTTGCACTGGCGACTTGTGATCGGTGTAATATGAAAAAGACTGTAAAAATCTGATTGTAATCGAATGTTTAATGCATGTTACTGCTACCTGTGCTATGACTCGAATGAACTGTAATCTGTGGCGCATTCATATATATATGGTGGACAATGTCTGAGAAAGACTGAAAAAATTCGATTTTTCCATCGAATTGTTGATACACAGAAATGGATTTTAATCCAACAAAGTAATGGTCCTCTATCAGACCAGTTACAGTGGACACGGACGATGCGTTGCCATATTTTCCAATGAACGTATACAGTCGCCGTATTGCTATGGAAGTCGTTCACGAAGATTTTTTACGGTCATTGCTTACGATGACCGTGAAGCATTGTGTACGATCGCTGTATGCGGCTGCCGTATATAGCCAGCTTACACGTTGTCTTACGACATTTTATCACGCTAACGTATACAAGCACCGTATTGCTACGGTAGTCGTTCACGGCGACATTCTACGTTCATCGTCTACAATGGCCATAATACGTCGTAAATCAGCATCTATGACTGTTGTAAACGGCTGCCGCGAACAGCTGAAGTATACGATGTCTAACGGTGTTTGCCGAGCAAAGTATACAGTCGCCGTATTGTTACGCTAGTGGTTTACGATGACCTTTTACGGGCGTTGTTTACAGTGGTCGTAATACGCCGTAAAGTATCGTTTATCATTACTGTAGACGGCTACCGTAAACAGCCGCCGTTACCCGCCGTGATTGGTTAGTGTACGGCCGTGTACGGCCGACCATGATTGACCTGGGTGGATGTCGGTGTGGGTGTGAGTGGATGTTGCCAAAGTGTGTGCAAGTTTGGTCTTGTTTTTACAGCCATAGCGACACGCACACCTCACCCACACACTCACACTCACACCCACACATCCATAGCCACGCCGACACCCACACACCCACACCTATATCCTCGAGATATGACTTTTCACAAGCTACCGATAATAAAAATACAGATATAAAAAACTAAATTTGTCCTTGAAATTGTTCTAAGTCGTCATTACATAGTGAGTGAACGATTGGCAATAACAATACTCATATTTCAAATGATGGCACGAGCCTATTAAATGCTTATATCGCAAAAGTAATTGCTTGTTATTTTTATCGCAATTTTTTCTTCTATCAAGATTACTTTTTCGAAGAGAAATGAAGTGCTTAAGAAAGCAGTGGAACAATATTGAATTTCTATTTATCGAAAGATTACACCGCACGCTTCTTCACTTTTGCCGAATGCGAAAAACCTTATCTTTTCATTAGATATAAAGATAGGTGCCACCGCTATTCTGTCTCATTTCAACGCAAGCAATGGTGTTAACAGTATTTCGTTGTTTCATATTCGTTCTACTCAGGTAATTTTAAAATCTATTTTTGTCCTATTCATCTAATGTTGAATAATCTTCCTTTTAAGTCTTACAGGTTTGGTTCTTGTTTTGTTTTACATTTTATCCTATTAATTTAGTATGTTGCTAGTTCGAGTGAAATCTCAATTCTGCCATGGAATTGCCCCAAATGATCGATGTTCGCCAAATAGTGCGTGTGCCTGTTTCTATATAGCAGGTGCTATTGACATTGGCATTTGCACTGATGAATTCGTGGATTGTTCTGAGCTAGTTCCATGTGAACAGTCAAACAACCTTTGCCACCAACCTAACCATAGATGTGTTCACCATCCTCGATGTCGCACTCTTCCTGTTTGTTATCCAGTTCCAAGTTTCAATCCACAACTCTGTCCACCGATACCAAGTAAGAAAACAAACAGTGATCTACAGATTCAAGTGAAAGCCGAATCTTTCTTAAAGTTGTTTCTTTATCGTTCACACACTCTCACATATGTAACTCATTTTGGTATAGAAGCAGTGGGGAAGAGTCGAAGAGCCTTTCAAAAAAAAGGAGATGAAGTCTGACATAGAGAAAACGCATTGTAATTTATTGGAGAAAATATTTTATCGCTTCTATTGAACTATATCCATTAATTTGAAATACAGAGTTTGTTGTAGTTATATGTGGCAATGCATGAAGATATAATGAATTTTTGACTGTACATCAGAAACCAACACCAATAGAACAATTGATCGTTCGCTTCGATTCAACTCTGTAGAATGTTTCACATCTTAAGATATCCATAAGAGTACCATCAATTTTATTTTGTCGCATTTCTTTTTATTCACAGTGTTCGTGGTAAGACTGATTGACTCTTGTGAATATTGAGCTTACTTGACAGCCTTTTTTCAGAAGAACTGTGATCGACATCTAGTTCGAGAGAAATTGTATTGATGATTCTTTCTGTTGTGTTTCTAATCATAGAACTTACAAAACTGAAGACTGATCATTTAGCGGTGGCACAGTAACTGCTACAGTTCAAGAGGATTTTAGTCATTGAATGAGATAAATATGCCACAAATGGTCAGTCATGCAATTGTGTATGTAAATTATGTTTTACAGCTTGTAGTATTACTGGCTCAGTCGTCTCAATAAATTACTAACAAGCGGAGAATGCATATTGGTGCACTGCTCTTGTTACGCCTACTTTATTTTGGAGGCTCTACTTGCATGTATCAAACATTTGAGATTTCTTTCTTAACAGAAAAACATAGACATTCAAACTAACCGACAATGAGAGAAACGAGAATGAGAGGGAGTTCGTAACAATTAATCTCCACACTATTATACTGTTCCTTCGAGTACACTTTTAAACTCATGTCACCCATACTACTAATATGACGACAGAATATGCTAATGATTTGAGATGAACACACTGTCAGATGAATAATTCATGTGGAAGGGTGAAATTATAAACTTCATACTTGAAATGACCACTTCATACTCTGATGGCAGCCAGCGCATTTTAATCTTCATTTGTATTGAAGATACAATAGAAGTGATGAATTTGAGCAGG
>CAJNOL010002414.1:0-39430 GCA_905250125.1 Rotaria sordida | reverse complement strand
GTAGTTTGCGGTTGAATCTTTTACAAATAATATGTTTTCTTTATTTGGTACGTTAGTTTTTGCAAAAAATTTTTATTATTATATAAAAAAGTATTTCTATCAATAGATTACCCTTTTTTTTCCTCTAAGAATTTTTCGAGGTATCGAATATATCATCCTTTTCCTCCGCATAAAAAGTAAGAATTAAAACAGAAAGGATTTTTCTCAAGTGCGGCACATTCTGAAAGTTTCATACAATTTGAATATATCTGACCCAAGATCAATTTTTGAGAGTGGAGAGAGGTTAGAGTTTGCCGGGTTCAAGATTTTTGGACCTAGATCTGGTTTTCTGAACATTTCGGTATCCAGTAGAATCATACTTTGATGCTCTCAATGAATTTTTCTAATCGGGATAGAATAGTCGCTTCGAAGGTATGAGATACTTTTTCCCGGTTTTTTGTATCCGATGACTAGAGCATGTCGGGGTCAACATTTTTTGGACTTTAGGAAGGATCTTATAATGTAATAAACATTTAATAAGATATATTCCAAATATAGTAACATACAATGTTTATATAAATGTATTATTTAATAGTAAACAATTTATTAATTGAGAATGTTTATTATGGAAAAAAGTTTTTCATTAAAATAAAACACGTATAACCTTCACCACAATACAAAAAAATTTCTCTGGATGTTTTGTTCATAATTGATTGAGCTTAAAATCTTATACAAAAAAAAAAAACCAACTTGTAATGAAAAAGTTGAAAGTTTTGCCTGTTTTGATATAAGTATAATAAATAAGAAAAAAAAAAACAACTTAAATATATCACAGTAAAATTAATGGATAAAACAATTGATATAATTAAATGAGATTAATAACAAAAAACAAAAAAAAAAACAACAAATTAAACTTTTAATTAAGTTCTTTAATAACAAAAAATGATAATGTTAATATAATCTTGAGCTATGATATCGACGTTGTTTCATATAATAAAATGCACCAATACCAATCAAACAAATAATTACCAAAAGAGAAACAATAAAAAATATTTTTAATGCCGATGATTTTGATGATTTTGGAGTATGATTAGTTGTATTTCCCATAGTAGATGAAGGAGCTGATGGTATTATATTTTTACGATCTTCTTTTTCTCTATCTTCATTTGAATTCAATTGATATGTATAAACTGATATAATATCATGATTATCACTAAGTTCACCAGTTGCAGCTGTAAAACCAAAATAATAATGTGTTGGTAAATGAACATTATCAACTATGAAGCATACGGCCCACGAATTTACTCCTTCAATATCAGTATATACAATTAAACGATTATCTTGATAACGTATAGCAATACGAGTATCTAAATCACGACCACGAAATGCTGCTTCACAACCAGCTACAGTTATATCTCTACCATCACGATTATTATCATAATGAAGTGAACCATTATTTATTACAGCTGATATAAATGGATAAGTATTCTAAATAAATTTTTATAATAAACAAAAAGAAAAATATTTTATATAAATAAAAAGAAAAAAACAAAATTTACAGTATAATCGTCGTTTGTATTGGGATATGTATCCAAAATAATAGCTAATCCACAAAAATGATCTGCATAACCAAAAACAGGACCTAAAAATAGAATATTACGAAGTCAGATAACAGAGACTATCGTCAATATAGAGTGTTCTGATGTCTTGGCATTCTACTCGTACGGAGAGCTTATATATATATATATATGATACTCATTCTAATTCATTATCGTTCAATTTCGAAGAGATTGAACACTTCTTGTCAAATTATAAGAAAGTCAACCAAATGATAAAAAAAAATGAATCTCAACCTGGTGTTAAATAGTGATGAATATCTTGTTTTTGTATGAATATGCTAACTAGTGTCATATATCCATGTTAACTAAAAGACAAGATATTGAATTAATAAATATTATTTCGTCATCAAGAATAAATTGAAATGACACCATTTTTATTTGATTATAATCTAATTTTTGATCATCGAAAATTGATTATATTAACGAATTTCATTCAAAAAAGAAAATTGGACAAAAATCCTAGAAGATTAGAAAAAAAAGCAAAATATAAATTTAAAATCAGATTATAATTAATTAAAAATTATATAATTTCAATCGAATTTTAGCAGCGTTCATAGTTGTTTTTATATATGGATAATATTCTTTTGAAATTATATTTTAAAAAAGATATAAACACTAAATATAAACGAGAATAAAATTTTTCATAAGGTTAACAACCCACTCCATAGTCGACCTTAGTTTATATACTCTGAGGGCGCCTAAGTCCCCGTCTTGAGAGTAGGACAAGGTGAAACAAAGTGCCCTGTGACGGTCTCTGTTAGATGTATAATATAGAATAAATTGTTTAGTATTGATACTATTTCATTGGTACTTCCTGTATCCATAATATATTTAATAATGGTTAATTTACAAGAATATGCTGAAATATTGACTGAGAAACTCTGCATGTAGATTTCGAATGTATTCAATTTTTTACAGTATTCGTTTTCTCTAATGCTTAGTATATAAAGAAAATTAATGAATTTCATTAAGAAGAATGACAACATATAAACTATTCAACAGAATTTCTCATATATAAAATGTATTGTCATTCATAAAGAAAAAATTAAAGTAAATGCTAAATTAATGAGTTTTAAGTTCGATTAATTGTAAGATAAATTTTATGCTTACCAGTTAATTTTGGATCTCTAACATACCAAATAGCAAATCCATCACCAAAAAAATTTCCTCCCTCACCATGAACTTTAAAATGTACTTGTAATTCCCAATCAGGATAACTAACAGGTATTGTATCCCATAAACCACCAGCTCGACTTTGCGTATCGGCTGTTAAACGAATAAAACGATCCGTAGCTAATGTATTACCAGTTAAATGCCAATATGAACGACTAGTAGAAAAAACTTAAAACAAAAACAAATAATCAAATTTAAATACATATTATTAAATATACCGCTTGTATATGGACGACTAAGACTATGATCATGAACTCCATATGAATCTGGTTCTTGTGGGAATGTCTGATTAATAAAAATAATAAAAAATAACGAAATGATGGTGAGGAAATACATCTCTAAAAATAAAAATTCTGTTACTATAGTCAAGAACTGATCAATAACAACAATGATAAAATTATAACTATTCACATGCTGTTATGAAAAAAAAATCCATTAACGTACAGATAATGACAAATATGTACATATATAAATCTGACTAGGTTTAAGAAACAATTACTTTTCTAGATTAATTTTTACTATCGTAAAAAAAAATCAAAATCAAACCATTGTCTATCCAAAAAGTCAGTGGATGTGACTATTTATTTTTGAATAACTCGAGAAGAAGACAAGGATGAAGACCTGCGGTTTTCATTATTCGAAAGAATAATACTAAGATTATTTATCTGTGTAAGATTCATTAAATTCGAAAGGTTCTTTCATGGCTGCTTTTAAATTGACATTTTTTTTTTCAGTGTCTTTTTTCATCAAATTTCAACTCAAATTATATACAAATGTAGACCAAACTACCCCATATTTCTACAAAAGTTATCATGTTCTTAAGAAATCCTATTGGAGAAAAAGAGTGACTCAACATTTTATTGCGAATGTAGAGTAGTTTCGTCTGCATTTGTGTATAATTTGAATTGAAATTTGATGAAAAAAGATGTTGAAAAAAAATGTCAGTTTAAAAGTAGCCATGAAAGAACCTTTCGAACTTAATGAGTCTTACTTAGATAGATAGTCCTGATATTGCTCTTTCGAATGGTGAAAATCGCAGGTCTCTATCTCTTGTTGTTCTCAAGTTATTCAGAAAAAAGTTATACGCACCGACTTTTTGGGATGGACAATAATTATTCTTGATTTCGTTCGTGCATGTTAATATATTCGTCACAAGACTATAAAGTTAATTCGATTAAAATTCCTAATTTAAATTGTCCAAAAAAAAAAGAACTAAACAATATTAGAAATCTAAAATAAGAAAAAGAAAAATTTCATAAAAAATAAAAGAAAAAAAAAATCTATTCAGTAACTTTTCAATAATACTTTAACAAATAAGTTAAGTGCTCTTTCTACTTTGCCGAATACTATCAGCAGTGTGATGGTTTCTTCTTATTAAATGCAAAACATAGTAATTTGCTTTCTATTTCAGTTATTGAAATATTGAAAAGAAAATTTCTTAACATAATAACTTATTTGTAGTAATTTGATTGGATAAAAAGATTTGACTATCTATCAGACCTTCGTTCGAAATGAATGTTGTTTTATACAAACAAACCAAGGTAAGGCAAACAATAAAACTTACTTTTGTTTTTAAGACTAATTAAATAAACAACTAAACGATATCTATCGAACTTCATTTCAATTGGTTAAAGTATTTACTTTTCAGTATTTTTAATAGTAGGTGTACAAAGTAGAGGTAAAATGTACAGAACACTTACTATATTACATTGTATTTAAAGAGTAGATTGTACAAGCATTACATTTTATTTGCAAGATGATGAAATCAATATTTAAATGGAAAAATAATTAATATAACTTATTTTATTATTTTCGAATATTTCACATTTTTTTTTTCTTCGATCTTCTAGTTTGTCTTTGCTGATATGAAGAACAAAAATGTATTTTTCGCTTATTTTTTTTTTTTTTATTATCAATAGGTATTCATGTGATTCAAATCGGATAAAAACTACTATTAGACCAACAGTTGTTCTCTGATTCATAGGCGGTGCAACAGTTTGATTTTAGGATAGGCTCAAGATTTTTTGTGAGGTTCTCATCTGCATGTTAAAAATGAAAGAGGACGTGATTTTAAATATCACTGAAATGAAATACAATTAGTATCTCTTCTATCAAACTCACATTTTGCAACATGTAATAGTGATGATGATCAGAAAAAAATTTGCATTCACTTGGAATGACGAAACCCCACTTCAATTCATTGACGATGTATGATCCAATATTTACTTGTACAAAATTCAATTTTTTCTCAAAACATTTTCTAAGTCTGCTTGATTAAGAATATGTTAGTATTAGCTGACAGAAGCGGCGAAAAATATTAGCGTTTACACAAAAAATGTGATATACGGCTCAAACCTATGAATCTAATGGAAGAAGAATAACCTACAAAGCATGAATCTAGAGTATGCTTTCGTTTTCTCAAGCCTTGTGGTTCTGTCGTTTATACACTGACTGACAATCTACTTTCGACACTTAAGAGTACCGTGGTAGTACGGGCAATAGTGTGAACAAAAGTGTAACATGGATATTATTTGTTAAACGAAAAAGTAGGACTCTTTTGTTAATACAATCTTTAAAAGAACTTCGTTATTAAATGGGGCATGTCCAATCTATTTAAAACATGAATTGATTAAACTAGATGAATAAAAAAAAGACTTGATTCTTTGTTTTATACTTTTTCACCTCGAAATTTGATACTGTTAGATTTGAGTAATGAAAAACAGTGCATTTTAATATTTGAATTAATCTTCTAGAATTTCTATTTGTTAACTAATTCTTTATCACTTGAATCAATATTTTCTTCTATATTCTTTTTAATAAATAAAAATTGAATCTATAGATGATAGTATACAAGATCAAATCCTAATAAAGGAATTTAAAAAAAATTAATTTTCTATGATGATAAATAAGAGATGACGAGTTGGAATAGTAAAATTTCTTTTACTTTGATACACTTACAAAGAGGCTTATGTCTGGGAAAATTAAATTTTTTTTTAATATCAACTGATTGTTGTTTCATGTATACTGATGAATATTTTTGTTAAAATGTTTTAAGCAAAAGAAATATTCCGATTTAAAAAATTAAATAGAATAAATATATAAAGAAAAGACATCTGCTAATTAAACTTAAATGGACGACCATGGATTATTCGGATTTTGTTTCAGTACAGGATAAATCCAGTAGTGTGAAACTTGAAAGTTGAATTCAAGTATTCAACCATTCAAGTATTCAAGTATTCAACTATTCATCTATTCAACCATTCATCTATTCAAGTATTCAACTATTCAAGTATTCATCTATTCAAGTATTCATCTATGCAACCATTCAAGTATTTGATTAGTCAACTCCTGGAATGCTACCAAAATCATCTAACACCGACAGGTATTGTCTGGGATGCTTGTAGCATCCTCTACAGTGCCACAAACGTCATCTAGGATGTCACAAGCATCGCCTATGATGCTACAGACATTACCTATAATGCTATAGGTATCACAGATAATGCTACAGGCATCACCTAGGATACTGCAAACACCACATAGGATGCTACAAGCACCACCTAGGATGCTATAAGCATTCCATAGGATACTACAGGTTTTGGTTGAGATGCTTCAGACATTATCTGGGATGCTACAAGAGGTATGTGAGAAGTTTTAGCTACTGTGCAGCACTGAGTAGGTATAATGGTGTACACAGAGACGTGCATGGGTCACGGCTCTTTTGGAAGCGCTTCGCATCCCCACGCCACGACGCTGAAATAAAAGGTGTGTTAGGTGGGGAAACGCGTTTCCCCACTGAATATCCGCAGAACATTTGAGAAGTTAAAATTTGAATACTTGAGTAGTTGAATTCAAGCTTCAAGTATTACATATTTGCAGAACCGGTTATAGTCACTTACGACTTTTGGTTCTAACTATAAATAATTGCAGAGAGTGTATTCTATAAAATATTTTGTAGCGTCATCTATAATAAAAATTTATCTCACACTGAAGCCGATTTGGGTGCTGTGACTAGTGCAGACATCTCAGACGCATCCATATGATCCGAGTGCGTCAAAATCGACTCAATTCTAACAGACTTCAACAACATCCACTCAATTTGGTACAATACACTATGATACAGTACTTTCAGAAAAAAAAACGCCGGTATAGCACACATGACAGAGATAATGCCGAGTGAATCGACGAAACGTCGACAATTAAATTTATAAATAAATAAAGACATGAAGTTTAAAGCTGTTGTTAAAATTATTATTTTCATTAAAAAATTTTTGCACATTACTAAAACAAATTAGGTAAGAATCAACATTTTTAGTGCTAATATTAATCTCACGTCACTACAGACGAATATTCGTCCTAGTACAGAAAAATGAAGAAGTTTTACAAACAAGCTAATACAAGAATTATGACGCACAGAAGTGATTCATCATCATAAACACAACTTGTGTAACTATTACGAAGAGAAACAAGGCTGTATTACACCGAGATTAAATTCAGCATTTAAAACAAGCCCATTTGATCTTAGCTGACGGCATTAAGTTTTTTTTAAATCGATGTTTCATCCAAAGTTCGACTATCTTTTTGAAAATTAGTTCAATTCGCGTTCGATTTCGCTCTCTGACTTGTCAGCAACAGAAATCAGAAGATCATGATACTACAGTATCTCGTCTTTTCATTGAGAATAACAATAGTGAATTATTAATTCCTAAATTAATCATCAAATGTGGTGGTATGGTAAAGATAATTTAAAAAACAAACATAAGCTCTATATTTTGTTTTGTTCGCATATCTCTGTCCTAGATTTTATCATTCAACCAGATATGTGGTAGAAAATAAACAGTTCAATATCTTTTTCATTCGTCTGTAAGGAAGAATTCTATGATATCCATTGCAGCTGACGCACCTCGATGAACGAAAAACAAGTTGCCGTTGCCGCGATGGATATTTCTGGAAGGCGTTCAAGCATGATTTCGTTGAGACTCAATTCTTGTGATGAAACGAAATGCGTTAATTTTATGACAATTGATTTAGTCAGGGTATCATGTTTTTGATATTTTGTTCTTTTAATTCAATATTCATTTTTCAGGCAGTATAAGGTATTGGTTTGAAATATACATTATTAAGAAGTTAAATAACTCATGCCGTGATAACCGATCGAGACGCGTCGACTAACTATTCGGGTAACTGGGTGCTTAACTATTCACACAGGTGGGCATAATGGGGAAGGAGGAATGAGTGTTTTTTTGAGAATTAGTGAGCAGAAGAACAAATAAAACACTGGGAAAAAACTTCTCAAGATTGAGGAGGTGATTCCCCGCTCGAAATGCCTCTGACCGTTCGATTAATCACGGTTCTTTTGCTTGAAATGTTTGTTTTTTACTCTTCGCAAAATATTAGTTCTTGATCAAAATCACGTTCATTTTAAATTGAGAAAGCTTTCGAACTGTCTATAACCACTAGACACAACATTTTCAAAGGCAAACAAATAAAAACTTTTTTGAGTTTATGCTCGATAAAAATTTGCCAAACGAATTCTAAGCATCGTTTTATTTTCAATATGAATCAAGAATTGAAATAATACGAGTAATTAATATCTTTTTTGTATGTGATTATTTTTTTTTCATATCAAAATGGATTTTAATCATAAATTTAAAATAAACATGATTGATTGCTTAATGATTTACTTATATTGTCTTTTATTATTGCTAAATCGTCTATTTCTACTGATAGCTTTTTTTATTCATTTACTTAAACTTTAAACTGAGATAAATATTAAGTAAAATAAATGATAAATAATGAAGAAAAACACGGTGCGATGTGACTTTTTTGATTTGCTTGATGTGTGTTATCTATATTTGTTCCTTTTTTTCGCAGATGTTTTTTTTCGCCGATGAATGCATCGTCAGTGCTTACATATCAGGGCTCCAAGTGTAATGAAAATAGGTGAAAAAGACGTCATATAAAATCAATAGGTCTGTTTTTCAAGGTCGACATTGATGTCCATGATATTTTTTCTATAGCATAACCTTAGCTTATCACAAGGTGTATTTCACATTTTAAATTTTATACGATTCACATAAATCGTACTGATGTTTTCAAAACTGAAAAATTGTAGATTTTATTGAGATTTGTTTGAATTTAATTAATTCTGCTATGTTTCTAAAAAGATTTCAATGCCATGTCTCTATGTATTAAGAAGGAATAATAATACGACTCTAGTATAATTCGGTGGATTTTTTAAGATCATTATGAATTCTAGTGAATTTTGTGACTGTTAAGATTTCATAGAATTCATCAAGACTTTCTATTTACTTATTGATCGTTCTCTATATCAAAGCTTTTACAACATTATATGAAATATTAATTTGTGATGGAGATAGTAAAGATTCATTATGATCATTGCCTTTCATTCAAATAATCAACAGTTAAAGCAGAACAATATTCAAAAGTTTTCGATGAGCTTGAAACATTCAATATTGCATAAAACTAATATTATTTTTCATCGTGTCAACTCTTATAAAAATATTAAAAGTTTTTATATTAAAAACTACAATTAAGAAGTGAAATTATTTCTATTGATGAAAAAGGTCAACAATAATAATAGAACAAATTCTGTTAACTACAGTACCTTAATTCCATATTTTACCAGATGAAACCTTCATGTTTTCATGATGGAAAAAAAATCAAAGGATGGAATTGTCGCATCATTTGATTATAAAATTATATGATTAGCATTTTTCTAGGGAAATCTTTCTGTTTTCTATCTAATACTTTAGAAAATTTTCAATATTGACATATAAAGATATTAAATAAATGCTTGTATAAACCTTCATGAATAATTTGTAGACAAGAAAAAAAAAGAATTCTTTTCATTCTTTTTTATATGAAGAACGAAACAAAACGGCTATGGAATTGCATCATATCCAATAGTTACCTATACTTATAGGAGGAACGAAAAAGACTATGGTGAAACCGAGACTCGAACACTGTACGATGTGTTCTCATTATTATTAAAGTAGCAGGCACTCAACTAAATAAATGTAAATGAGAAAGTACAATAGGAAGGTTTATCTTATGTATTTTGTATTTACATTTATTTAGTTGAGTTCCTGCTTGCAAACGGTTTTTTTTAGTATAAAAGAAAAGCTAAACATAAAAACAATCGAAATCATGACATGTCAATTTTTGTACTTTTTATTTGAAGAGCATTGTTTAATGACAGAAATACTACGTCATTCGAATTTTCTGGACCATTGTGTGACTATCAGAAATGTGTAGGCTTGGGAGAGACGAATATCAGAGCTATTTTTTGTCTCTCTCTCTCCGGGTCACTTATCTATTTCTCTTATTCACTCTCACTCTCTTTGAAAATGAATGTTCTAACAGGGTTATAGCCCTTCATTTTCTATGATTTTATCCAGGTGTAATTCTTCACACAATGATTTTTGCCGATGTAAATATCAGCAGATAGTTCTCTCTCTCTCTCTCTCTTTCGTATCGAAAATTGTATATAAGCACAAGAATTAAACGATGATATTCATAGCACTCATTTGTTTCTTTTCATCAATTAATAAATCAGGCGAGAAGAGATTTGACAACAAGTCACTTTGCTTGATGGTGGAAGTTTGCACGCAATCATTTTCAATTCATACTCAATCGACAATTAGTGGTCCTACATTTCGTAATTATAAACGACAACGTATTAAATTTAATCAATAAATTTAATATTATCAACTACAATTTAATAATTAAAATTAATCCAACAATGAAGAGTGCTATTACTCAACAAACACAACATATTCTTAATCTTATCGCTAAACGCGATTTAAATGATGATGGTATGATGAAATCTTTTATTTTTATTAATAGTATTTAATTCATTGGTATTTTTTTTTTCTTTTTAGAAAAGAAACAATTAATCGATGAAACAGTGGATAATTTTAATGCATATATTAATCCGGGTTTTTTACAATATCGGAAATCATTTTCACCTGATTATGTAGCTGGTAAGTTTATTATTTCGAAAAACAAAAAACAAAATGAAATTAATGATTTATTGTTTTATTTTTTAAAATTTAGTTGAATGGGCTGATAGTGGTTCAACATTTACTTGTGTTAAAGGTATTGAATATATTGACTGTTTGGGTGGATATGGAATTTATAAGTAAGAAACAAAAATAAAATAAAATATAAATTTAATTTTAATTTGTTTCTTTTTTTCTTAATAATATTTTAGTGTTGGCCATCGTCATCCAAAAGTTTTAAAAGCAGTTACTGATCAGTTAAATCGTCAAGCACTTCATTCACAAGAATTGCTTGATCCATTACGTGGTTATTTAGCTAAAATTTTAGCTGATTTAGCCCCAGGAAATTTGAAATATACATTTTTTACAAATAGTGGTACAGAATCAGTCGAAGGCGCATTAAAAATGGCTATGCTTGCTACTGGTCGACGAACAATTATTGCTGCTGTTGGAGGTTTTCATGGTAAAAGTTTAGGTTCATTAAGTGCAACATCAAAGTAAGAAGAAGAAAAAAAACAAAAAATATTTCAATATAATTATTTATTTATTTATTTATTTTTTGTATTTTCTAGGGCTGTTTTTCGAAAACCATTTTTACCATCATTACATAATGTACGCCATATTCCATTCAATGATTTACATGCACTTGAACAAACATTAGCTTGTCTTCAATTTACGGGAGATGATGCTGGTAAGATCCTTTTTTTTTGTTGTTGATTTATTATGAATTTAAGTATTAAATGAAACTATTATTTTATTTTAGCTGCTGTTTTACTTGAACCAATACTTGGTGAAGGTGGTGTAATTATACCAAGTGATGATTATTTTCCAGGTGTACGTCGTTTATGTGATAAATATGGTGCTTTATTAATAGCTGATGAAGTTCAAACTGGTATGGGACGAACAGGAAAAATGTTTTGTGTTGAACATTGGAATGTTGAACCAGATATATTATGTTTGGGAAAAGCTTTCGGTGGTGGTATTATGCCAGCAGGTAAATAAAAAAATTGATGAAAAAAATTATTCAATTTGAAATTTTTTTATTATTTATCTTTTCTTTTGTTTTTTTTTTTCAAGGTGCTTTTATTGGTTCAGAAAAATTATGGACACCAATATTTTCAAATCCATTTTTACATACAACAACATTTGGTGGTAATCCATTAGCATGTGCAGCTGCAATTGCAACAATAAATGTTTTACTTGAAGAACGTTTGTGTGAACGTGCACAAACTGTAGGTGATATATTCTTAAATAAACTCAAATCAACTATTAAACCATATACACCACATTTAATACTTGATGCTCGCGGTAAAGGTTTACTGATAGCTTTGGAATTTCCTGATACAGATATTGGTTTTCGTGTTTCAAAAGGTTTATTTCAAGAAAAAATTCTTGTTGCTGGTACATTAATTAATGCTAAAACAATACGTATTGAACCACCATTAACAATAACATTAGAACAAATTGATAATGTTATTAATGCATTAAGTAAAGTATTAAAAGAAATTGCAAGTGAAATGAAAGTTCAATTAATAAATGAATCAATTACTAAACCAACACCAATACCAATGAATAATCTTCAACAAACTGTACTTTCAAGACAATTGTAAATCAAAATAAGAATCAGACATTTTAGTTTTTCTTCTTTTTATTTACATGGTTAAAATGTATGCGCTTTTTTTTCCATTTGATTGATTTAGTGTTCAATAGAAATAAATTCAAAAATATAATTTTCATATTTCTTTAAATGATAAAATAATGGTTATATCATTCAGAATCGTGTGAAAGAATTCTTTTCCTTTTATTTCATCTAATGAAAATGAACAATAGAAAAAAATTTCGAGGTGAAATCACAAATAAGTTTTATTCTAACAATAAATTTATTAAATTTTTAAAATTAAATTTTTATCATCGCTAGATAGCCATGATAATGTTGTATTTAACATTGATTTTTTTCCTATTAGTTAAATTATAGATGATTATTTGTATAACTGTTATCAAAACGATTAACATCGATTTTAGTATTTATATTTTAGGCAATATCAGTTATCCTATTTTGTCGTATTCTTTCGTTCACTATTTCGTATATAAACTATCCATCCGATAGAGAAAAGAAATATATAATACGTCAAATGATTACATTATTTAGAATAATCTTTCATTCTTACAAACAATATAATGACTAAACAAAATCATGAAATATCAATTGATTATCCATATACAAAATCAAATTTTTCAATAAAACTTATATTCGATATTTTAACTCCACGACCTCATTTTATTATTATTCATCATGAAAAATATCGTAAATTAAATGCAACTGAAAATGAAATTCAACAAATTATAGAACTTATTTCAGAATTTCTTCTTTCAAAACCACAATATGATAATAATGCTATTCTATCATTTCATTGTGGAAAATGGTATCAACAAAATCATAAACATTTTCATGCACATTTATGTGTACCAAAAAAACCTTATTGTCAAGAAGCAAAAATAATGGTATGTATTAGAAAAAACGAAATTTTTTTTTTTGTTTGAAAATTTTCATTATCTAAAATTAGATAACATCAAAAACAACAAATAATCATTGGTTATCATCAATAGATTATTTAAATCAATTACATAAAGATTTTATTTTATCAAAAATAAAATATAATCATTATCAAAATAAATGTATATCAATGGCATATTTATGTTTTAATGATCCTATATCATATTATGTACCACTTTATGAATTTAATACATCAAAATTTACACTTGTTTTTCTTGCATCATCACCACGAATTGGTATTATAGCAAAAAAGACAAATATTGATTTAAAAATTTTATATTATTTTATGAATAATTTTTATTTATTAGTAAGAAAAAAACTTTCATTAATTAATTCATTATATGAAAATTTTGGTGTTCATTTATGTTTATATGTTCGTGGAAGAAAAAAAAATCAAACATATTTATGTGAACGTTATGATCGAATTTTAATTAATGATAGTAATCAAATAAAATTAGTACGTATTGTTGGTTATATACAAATGGATGAACAACTTTATCTTCGTTGGTTACCAACAATTTTTCATCAAATTTGGTTAAATGAATTTCAAAAAAGTCAACATCTTGTTCAAACATAAAACTTTTTCTTTTTTTTTTATAGATTGAATTTATATTAACGTTGAACTGTATTTATTATTTTATTTTTAATAGATAAATTAACTTAGACTATAGAATTTTGTTTTTTATTTTTAATAAACCTAAAAACAAAAAAACTAAACGTTTTGTGATATCAATAATGATTTATGTAAATATAATAACAAATCAAAAAACGAATACCGATAGCAATTGACTAATCAGATAGGCTCTTAATCAATATTTTAAAAACGAGATTTTGAAGTTATTTTCCATAAGATTTTGGCATATGATATGGCCAATCAACAGTGAAAAGTCTTCTCTTTCGATCTATGTAAATTCCAACTTTATATCTATTTTCTTTCAAAAGTTACAAGAGCTTTCCGAAAACCTCCTCTGTGTGGTCACTTTAGTGTGCATGAGGAGTTCAAGCAATTGAAAACAAGAGTTCTAGATCAGGAAGGTCTTCTGTCGTGAGCTACAGCTAGTCATAGTAATAGGAAAGATATCGGGCTATTGAATATATCACTAGGTAGTACCCAATACTGCAAGGTAGCTGAAAGGCAGGAGTATTTTTCCTTTCAATAAGTGATGTTACTGGAAGTTAAGCGTTTAAACTGAATGAATAAACAAATGATGTGATTTTGTTATATTTTTTCACATCGAAATCGATAAATTTAGATTTGAATAATGAGAGAGTGTGTACATGCATCTGTTGTCCCTGCATTGACACTCAATTTTGACAATTTTACGATTAGCTCGAACACATGTTCAAATGAAATCTTTATCGTATAGAACATCGTTTTTTTTTGCGGTATCTCTGTACTTGTGGCATGTTTTCATAGTATAAAGATAGAGCTTGCGATTTTTCTTGATGATATAACGTCAGTAAGATAATAATGCAGTAAGTAAATGAAATTTAAAGCTTTATTGAAATGAAAAAGAAACATATAACAGGATATTTCGATCTTATACTTATATTATATAATTAAAAATCTCAAGTTCTATCTTTATACTATGATTTACTTCCATTATATTAGCAGTTATTATGACTTGATTATATAGTACTATTTGTTAATATTTCTTAAGATTATTTTATTATTCATAAAGTTAAGGTAGAGTTAGACTTGTTACTGATGTTATTTTTATGTTGTTTATTTAATTATTTGATTGTGGTTTTTTACAAGTTCACACTATAATAAAACGTGCCACATATGTCGTATTTTGCGACACGAAGTGGTCGTTACGACGAATTTCGACCCGCAACGCCACAACATATTCTGAAAAGCAAGGCATAGAAAAATATATAAGTTCTCGATTTTCAATTGAATTGGCTATATGCAACTGTGTGTGCAAAATAAAACGGTGAATAAATAGTCAGCAGACCGACCATGACACATTCTAAGTGTGATACATTTTCATAGTAGAATCTGTGATGCTATAACTGGCGATACATAAGTGCGACACATTTTATTTTAGTGTGTTACAGCTGACGATGATCATTTATAAAAATCCGTACAAGATCGAAATATCCTGTTATATGTTTCTCTTTCATTTCAATAAAACTTTAAATTTTATTTGTTTCCTACATTTTTATCTTACTTATGTATTTATAGGTTGGAATAAATAGTTAAAAAGCAAAATTTTTTTCTGAAACTTCTTGACGTTAAGAAATCGAGTTGTCTCAGGAATAGATTAGAACTACCAGAAAAGATTTGCCATTGGGACTTCTCAGTGAATCTTTATTGTTTTTGAGTGTATGTGAAATCATCAATGTATTTTTTCTGTAGATGTATGCACTAAACTTGCTCTGTAAATATCTAGATTTGGGACAGAACAAGTGATATGTTGCAGATCGATTTGCTTAAGAATATTCACCTCGTTTTTTTTTACCCTTTCTGGTTCTCAAAGATGATACAACCGATTAAGCTGAAATATTTAGCACAAATGAAACATCAGGAAATAAGTAAACATGTACTTGAAGAAAAGAATTTTGAAGTGGAATTTTTCGGTTTTTTTCTGAAAAATCCTGTTTTTCTTGGAGTCGTATCCTGGTACAGTACAATTCCGATCAAATCGTATCCTATTGTACTGAAAATTGTTTTGGAGATACCTAAGATTATATCTCAGAGATAATTTTAAGCTTTTCCAAAAATTTTATTTTATTTTTTTTTTCTTATGAGAGAAATACGTAAATGTTCGGTGTTCCAAGTATCACTAGTGAAAACCTCAGTCCATTTGAACAAAGTTACATGGATATCGTGAGCAACCAGGATGCAGCCCTATGCGAACTAGGATTTTCAATAAAAAAAAAATCACGAAAATCCATTTCAAAATTTTTTTTTCATCGTACATATGTCTTCTTGTTATTGGTGCTCCATCGATACTATAAATTTCAGCTTGACCGGATGTATCATCTTCAAGAATCAAAAGCGGCCAGATAAGGACACTTATCCTTAATATGTATAGAGAACCAAGCTCTATAATGAGAGTTTTATTCTGGCATTTTATTTTGAAGATAATAGAAAATAATGTCTTACATCAAATGCAATTAGAAATTGAAATAAATATGATTTTACATAGAATCGATAGTTGTCGAAAGATGAATCGATTTAATTTTGAAGAAACACTTTTTAAATACAATAGCTAGACGAAAGAAAACATTCATCTAGTCATTAGTTATGAAAAAATACATGTGATAGAACGAAAAGATGTATGATAAACAAAGTGAACCATTTCGACTGTAAATCAGAAGTAGTTCCATTTGGTTTCGAAGTAGTTAATCTTGGTTTCCAAGTGCTTTTTATTGGCGTACCGCAGTGTTTATTGCAATGATTTTCTTCACAACAAGTCATGTTAAGATAGATATCAAATTGCTGACGTAGTTGTTCACATTTTCTTTTTGAGGTATAACCTCGTGCCCATTTCATTACACCATTTAGTTGATCTTCTTGACTACATGGTGTATAAGCAGCTTCTATTGATGATGATGCGGAACAATTCGTTTGAAAACTGTAACATGCACAATTGACATCCGAACATGGTTCGTTCTCAGGCGTTATCTCAGCACAAACTGAAATCATCTTGAATGGATCGAAAGGCATTTGATGTAGTGAGTAACAAATTAAAGTCCATACATATGTAATCTTACAAAGCACAATGATGAAAATAAGTAACTGCAGATTAATAGAGAAAACCATTTGTGCTGTACAACGATCACCAACCGTTACGTCGTTTAATGATAAGAACAACGAACTAGACGGATGAAAGAGCACAACTATCTTTTTTCTTTCTTTTACTTACTTTTGAAAGAAAAAAGAAACAAAAAATAGTCCATTGGGATTTGCTTCTGTTTTCGTTCTATATGTATAAATGAAGAGAAAAATGTGTTTTTGATCACTAATTCGTGACGACATGAAGAGCGAATAATATGAATGTTTTTTCTTTTGTTTTTATACAAAAAGAAAATGTTTTGGAAAAAGTATTCAATCGTTTTCCGAGGGTTATTAATTGATCAAATAAACAATATTTATGAAAGTTTACTTTCAAATAATTAAACAAGTTTAAATAATTAATGATTGATTGTGCTTCTTTAAAGAAACAGTAAACATGCATTATTGATAAGAATTAAACAAGAAAGATGAATGGTTATGGTAATCAAGCAATCAAATTGGATAAATAAACAAATGACGTGATTTTGATATACTTTTTTCGCATCGTAATCGATAGTAATAGATTTGAATGATAAGGAACCGCGTGCATAAGCGTGTGCGAAGAAGCAAATGCATGTGTGTACACACCTTTGTTTTTTTCTCTGTTGACATTCAGTTTTGATAGTTTTACGATTAGGTCATGCACATATTGAAAATGAAATATTCATTGAATTGAGCATCGATTTTTTTTTCTGTATCTATGTGTGCTATGACAAGAAGATATATAATAAATTAAGTAAAGTATTTTGGATGTAAATCTGAAGAAAGGCTATTGAATTCGAAATGATTGTTAAAAGTTCCTGCAAACTATATTTTCATGGAGAATTATTCAAAGGGAAACCAAAGCATTTGAATTTTTATGATAGTTATATTTTTGAAATTCATCAGTATATGAAATAGAAAGAAAATATTTTTTCTTTTGTTCATACAATGATCTATGTTTCTATGAAATAACAATGAAGAAGTTCAACCTTGTGATAAACCAAAGCACGTAGAGATCGGTAGAACGAAGGTTTATAGGACTGAGTTCTACACTACCTTAAAATATATCTGTTCTATAAAAAAAAAATAGCTAAAAGATATGCTTAAATCCAGATAAATAAGTAAAGGAGAACAAAAAATAATTATGAAATATTGAGATAATTAATTTGATTCCGGTTCCAACTGAGGCCAACCTTCATTAAGTTCTGAAAGTATTAACTTTGCTGATTTTTCATTTGATCACTATGAAACTTTCAAATTAAATAAAAATTATTACTTTGAAATAAAAAAAAAATTAATAATTTTGTTCTTACTTCATATCCTAATGAATCTGAAGTACTGCTTTTCTATAAACTTGTTCTGATTTTACTAATTCATACATTTGACATCCTCTCCTTCAAGCATATTCAGGTCATATGACAGTTGATAATGAACATAATAATGCTCGAATATTTCTTTTTTTTCTTCCTCTTCAATTCATTCTTGAATCTATTTTATTTATTGAAAATAATGAAAATAACAAGAAGAAAAAAAAAATTTTAAAACTCGGTTTTTAGAAAAATGTCAAACAAAATTTACAATTGAAAATTAATGTTTCTGTTTATTTCAACGATCGAGAAAACATATCGATCGTAGTCTACGAAGTATTATTGACTATGACAGATCAAACGAAGATTTGCGTGTACTTGTACAGCGTCCAAAAATCTAAATCTAGAAGAGAGAAAGAACTTATAAGGTGTGGGTATTCATGTTACTCGTAGACCAACAATACCAGTTGCTTAAATAGACAGAAGATGAAAAAAAAAAAGAAAGACGTGATTATAAATGTGAAAGAATGAAGCCGAGGAGAAGATAATTGTATATTTATATTACAAGACCTCTCTTCTGACATAACACTGAAAATAATTTCATAATTAAATGAATACGGGTAGGAAAAAAAAAGTCCACTTGTTCGAAGACTTGCTATTTCACACATTTCGCTAGATTCTCTACTATAGGAAATCTTAGAAAATTTTCAAAAGCTAACAATAACTAACATTTTAAGAAAAAAAAATTTTCATGATTCCAGTATCATCAATAAATTCTGGATAAAACCGTAAAAAAAGCATCAGAATATTGATAAACCATACTGTTTTCCAAAGTAGACAACGAGGGCTATCCAAACATATAAAAATCTCAAAATCGATTTTTCACAGAGGAAGGCCTTAAGAACAGTTGTATCAAGATTTTTAGTTCATTCAGCTTTATGAATATATCATTGATAGATGATGTACTTTGCCATGCTTTTGAACATTAATGCGCTATTCCAGTTTGCTTACAAGCTAATATTTCAATATCAAATTGAGATGATTGAGGATAAGATGAACTCGAATTTAGTTTCATTATTGCTTTGTTCACCCTAAGAATGTCAATTGTTTTTTTTTTTTTTTATTATTCATTTCATTTTTGTTCAAAAAACATTTGATAACGTTTATTAAAGAATGCCGAACAAGACGAAGAAAATCATCCTATGATGTTCTCTTATCTAGATTATTAAAATTGCTCGTCTATGTGATATAAATTCATATAAAAAAATCAGTAACAAATATTTCTTATATAATAGAACACATGAGCAATTTCATAAATGATTCTTTCTCATGCAAACTAAATATTCGTTTAGGATGGCAGCAAGTTTACTCGCTCGGTTAATATTATAATTCAAAATTGATGTTGGTGGTGTCCTGAGTAATTTATCTGCAGTTAAAAACGAGAGAAAAAAAAATATGGAACGCTTCACGATTTTGCGTGTCATCCTTGCGCAGGGGCCATGCTAATCTTCTCTGTATCGTTCCAATTTTATTATATGTCCCACCGAAGTGGGACAATGAATGTTGTCTAATATTTTCTTATATATTGAAACAATAGAAGAGAAATGAAACGGTGAATGAAAGTTAGCAGTGTAAATCTGCGACATCTATGTAAGAATTACAAATCTAGAACAAAACAGTTCTTATTAAGAGACTTGTTGAATACTATTAAAATATGATGCTAACATTTGATATAAACCGTCGTATGCATTAAAGTAGAGTCTGTTCACTATGAATATTATATCAATTGATAGAGTTTGTCATGGGCTATAAATCTATTTTTGTTCCAATAGGCAAAAACAGCGCCTTTTGGTCAATGTTCAATGATTTTAGTCGTAAAATAGATACCATATTAGAAATCAGCACAAAAAATGGTATTGACCTATCTATGTGTGTTTCAAATTTTTCCCATGACTTTGATTTTCGGTCAACGTTCTGAAAAAAATGTATGACATTTTTTTGTGCTGATTCTGATCAAATTGAAAACGTAATCCTGTTCTAGAGTTGTAAACATCTACTAAAATCATTTTAAAAAACTATAAGATATAGTTTCTATTATCATCTTCTTTATTTTTACATGAACAGATTATCAAAATAAAATAAGCCGATTTCTCTACGAACCGCTACGTATCCTTTGCAACCTCTCACAGACCATGACTGGCATTTTTGATACACGATTAGCAATCATATATCACTAACATCTAATGGAAATATATGAGCTGCTTCCTTCTTATAATTCTAAAGGATTAAGTAAAAGATAATGAACAAATGGGCTCCAAGATAGATCGAATAAAACAATATTCTCATGATTAGTAACCACAGCTACATCGTGTTTCACATTCTAATCTCTCAGGAATTGTGCTAACAGCTTTCTTTTTTACCGTTTTCGATTTTCAAACACGATAGAACCAATCAAGCTCAAATATTTACCACAGTTAGAGCACCAAAAACAAGGAGATATGTACGAATTGCATCAAACTTTATTTCATTGAGCTGAAATTTTATTGGAGATACCTAATATTATATGTCAGAGACAATTTTAAACTTTTCCAAAAATCTCCGTTTTTTTTATGAGAGAGATACATAAATATTCAGTACCAAAGTTGAAGTCTTGTATTTCAGTTTCTTGTAAACTCGGGTAGAAAAGTCAGGTAAGAAAATGACCGCTTTTACCTCGTGAGAATATATCCAAGTAGCACTAGTGAAAATATCAGTCCAACTGAACAAAGTTACATGGAGGTTGTGAGAAACTAGAATGCAGCCCTATGCAAACTAGGATTTCTAATAAAAAAATCACGAAAATCCATTTCAAAATTTTTTTTTCATCAAATACATATCGCCTTATTATTGGTACTCTATCTGTGCTAAAAATTTCAGCTTAATCAGATGTATAATCTTTGAGAACCAAAAGCGTTCAGACAAGGACACTCATCCTTGATGTGTACAGAGAACAAAGCTCGATAATAAGAATTTTATTCTGGCATTTTATTTCGAAGACAATAGAAAATAATGTCTTACATCAGATGCAATTAGAAATTGAAATAAACATGATTTTTACATAGAATCGATAGTTATCGAATGATGAATCGATTTAATTTTGAAGAGATATTTTTTAAATATAATACCTAGACGAAAGAAAACTTTCATCTAGTCATTAGTTATGAAAAAATACATGTAATAGAATGAAAAGATGTATGATAAACAAAGTGAACCATTTTGAATGTAAATCAGAAGTAGTTCCATTTGGTTTCAAAGTAGTTGATATTATTTCATCGTATGGCGCATTACAAAGATTCATGTTACAACAAGTTATGTTAAGATAGATCTGAGATTGCTGACGCAGTCCTTCACATATTGCTTTCGAGGTGTGACCCATTTTCAATTTAATGGTACCATTCTGTTGATCTTCTTCATTACACGGTGAATAGGCAGTTGCTATTGATGATGACAAGGAACAATTCGTTTGAAAATAGTAACACACACAATTGACAACCGAACATGATTCGTTTTCAGGTGTTATCAAGGCAGGAGTTATGATCCAATTCGATCGTAGGGTACCTACTTCATATTCAGCATAACAGTCTAAAGTCCAAACAAATTTGATTTTACATAGTGCAACCATGAAAATAAGCAGCATCAAACGAATAGAGAGAGTCATTTGTGGGGACAAAAAAATGAAGTGTTAAGTCGTATAATGATGGGAACTATGAATTAGACGAACGAAGGAGCACAGCTGTCTTTTTCTTTTTTTGTTACCTGCCATCGAAAATAGAGAGGAAAATAGTAGATCGAAACTTTCCCCTTCTCTCATTTCTATGTGCATAAATTAAGCAAAAATATGTTGTTTGTCATTATTTTGTATTAACATAAAGGACAAATAAAAACTTTCTTATTTATACAAGAAAATTCAATCGTTTTTTTCGAGAATAATAAATTGATCAAATGAACGATATCTATGCAAGTTAATTTCAAATGGTTAAACAAGTTTTGAAAATTGTGTCTTGTAAATGAACCATCAATATTCATTATTGATAAGAAGTCAACAAGAAAGGTTAATGATTATGATAATGAAGCAATCAAGCTGGATGAATACACAAAACATGTTATTTTGTTATAGTGTTTTTCGCATCAAAATTGATAGTAATAGATTTTCACAATAAATCAAAAAAAAGTGTGCACAGGTATGTTTGGATACGTGTTTACTTTCTCTACGTTGACATGAAGTATTGATATTGAATTTATATGAAACCATAAATGGTTTTTTTTTCTCTATATAGATGTACCCACTAACTCCGATGAGATGTGACGAAATTTTCTCTCTGAATAGCTTGAATTCATCAGATAGAACATGTGGTTGTTTTTCAGATCAACTTGCTTAATGTATACAGAGAACAATATTGTGTAATGAGATTTTTATTCTAGAATTTAATTAAGCAGATAGCAGAAAAAAAAAGTCTAACATCAAATAAGAATTCTAAATGCGATTGAAAAACGAAATAAATAAGTTTATATATTGAGTATATGGTTATTTTGAATGCACTTCTAAGTTCAATAATTCGACAAAAAAGAAAAAAGAAAATTTTCGTCTAGTTATTTGTCTTGAAGAAATATATGCGCTAAGAGAAGAAGATGCATGATAATCAAAGTAGACCATTTTGGATGTGAATCCGAAGAAGTTCTATTTGGTTCCGAAGTTGTTGGTGGTGGATCGTACTGTTTATTACAAAGATTCGTATCACAACAGATCATGTTAAGATAAATTTGAGATTGTCGTTGTAATTGTTCACATTTTGTTTTCGAAGTTTGACCCCATTTCCATTTTGTTACACCATTTTGTTGATCTTGTTGACTACATGGTGTATAAGTAGCTGCTATTGATGATGAGGAGGAACAAGTTGTTTGAAAACTATAACAGACACAACCAACAACCGAACATGTTTCGTTCTCAGGTGTTATTAAGGCAGTAGCTGAAGAGATCTGAACTGTTCCGGAAGAGACTTGATATGTTGAATAACACTCTATAGTCCACACATATGTGATTTTACAGAGCGCAACAATAAAAACAAGCAGTGTCGAACGAATAGAAAAAGCCATTTATGTCATACAAAAAAAAAATCAATCGTGAAGTCGTGTAATGATGAGGGCTATGAGGTAGACGAATAAAGTAACAAGTTGTCTTTTTTTGCCCCACTTGCCTTGAGAAAAGAAAAACAGAGAAAAATAGTCCATTGGGACTTTCTCTTCTTCTCATTCTATGTACATAGATTCGAAGAAAAATATGCTGTTGATCACCAATTCGTAATGACATCAACAATGAATAATATGAATATTTTTTATTTTTATATAGGAGAAAACGTTTCGAAAAAGAATTCAATCATTTTCTGCGGATGATTAATTAATCAAATAAACAATGTCTATAGAAGTTAATTTCAAATAGTTAAACAAATTTTAAAGATTAATGATTGATGGTGCCTTGTAAAGAAACCTTGAACATTTATTATTAATAAAAATTAAACAAATTACGTTAATGATTATGATAATGAAGCAATTAAACTGCATCAATAAACAAACGATGTAATTTTGTTATAGCTTTTTCCGCATCGAAATCAATAGTAATAAATTTTCGCAATAAGAAAGTGCATACAAACGCTCATTTTCTGAAAGAAACTCGTGTGTGTGTGTGTGTGTGTGTGTGTGTGTGTGTATATACGCGTCTGCCTTCCCTGCATTATTTCCAACAGCTTTGTACTAAAAGTCTTCTGTCATGAAGAAATATTTGTGTTATGACGAGAAGACGCGTGGCAAACGACACGAAGTGTTTTGGACATAAATCGAAAGAAAGGCTATTGAGTTAGAAATGGTTGTCATTAGCTGCTAGTGTTGAAAGCAGTTGTTTCATTAGGTATTAGTTCATATTAATGTGAACTTTGTCATATTATGTTATGCGTAGACATGTTTTATTGTGTAATTCTCGAGCAACTAGCTAAAATCAAGTAAATTCTAATAACTCTTGAACAGTTCAAAAAAGAACAATTATCTCAACCAAATCTATGTTTTAAAACTTAAAATTCAATGTAACATCTTTAAAAAGCATAGTTATTTTCTAAAGATTCAATTGAAAACCGATCGACAAAAAGCTCCGCTAGTCATAGTTCGAAATAACCCGACTAGTAGCAGCGCCAAGAGAAAGGGCTTAGCCCCCAAAAAATTCTCTAAGCCTCTCGAAAAATTTTGAAGTTGTTGCTAAATATAGTCCCGTAGAAGCCTGAGTCACCGAGAAAATTTTAAAGTTGTTGGCAAAGATGGTCCTACAGAAGGGCTGAGAGGATCCAGCCCAAAAATCCTGGCGCCGCCGCTAGTCCCGATTGATAAATATCGTTTCATAATACCTGTTCGCATTCGCACGAGTTACTCAAGTTTAATTTGATTTTGTCTTCTATTTCGAAATGCATAGTAGTGTCATCTGTCGATGAAAATGATCTGTTCATTAGGATTAAAACATTAATAGGAAAATTCGAAAAGAAAAATATTCAAAACAAAAAAATTATTTATTCATTTTATTACATACGTATACGATCTAAAAAATACTAGAGACTTTATTAATTAATCTATGGTAAGACGTGGCTAAATTATCAGTCAAGATTTGATTTCTACTAGGGAGAAAAAATTTTTTCAAACGTCTAATTTTTAGATATAGAAGGGAAACAAAAATAAACCAATGTCTAATCAACGATCAATATCTAGTGATGAAGATTTACTTCTTCAAGATTTTAGTCGAAATGTAACAACAAAATCATGGGTTTTATTTAGTGGTAATGCTGCAGTTGTATCAGCTATTCCACTATGTAAAACAATTTAATTATTAAAACTTGTTCGATATGATAAATTCTTTTATTTTTTTTTTGTTTCAGGGTTGTTCTGGCGTATTCATCACATGGATTTTTCATCATATTTCATTCATTTTATTATTGGTACTGTCATTAGCACATATTTTCTTAATTTAGCATATCAAAATATGAAATTTATTTTAAAACATAAGTTCGTAATTGTTTTGATTTTCATTAATTAAGAAAAAAAACAAGAATTCCATGAATTATTTTAGAATTGCACAAAAACGTGAAGATGCTGTTAGTCGAGAAATTTCAAAAATTTTTGCTAATGATAAAAATGCAAATAAAAAAGATAAAGATGATCGGTAAGAAAAATTCATAAAAAAACAAAAAAATACAAGATATTCTACTTTGTTTTTTTTTTGTTTTTGAAATAGAATTTTAGCACGTAAAAATGAAGTAGCCGATTTTGAAGCAACAACATATTCAATTTTTTACAATAATGCATTCTATCTTGTTTGTCTTATTATATTATCATTTTTTGTTTTAAAAAATTTTTCACCAACAGTTAACTATTTATTTTCCGTTGGTTTATCAACTGCTGTTGTTTTTCTTTTTTCTACTGGACAAAAATAGTATAAGAATGTTGTTGTTTTGTTTTCTTTTTTTCTGAACTAGTTATTAGACATATATAACTTTCGTTTTTATGTTGTTTTTGCTCATATCTTTGTTATAAGATGTCTTCGTTTTATTGATTATTAGCTAAGGCTTGGTGATAAAAATAAAGAAAAAAAAACAAAAAAGGCAACATCTTTATTTATAATCATCAATATTTTGAGAATACAACTAATTTTACAATAGTATGTCAATTGACTAAAGAATTATAATAAATCTTCAACCATGGAAAATCTGATGTATAGTGATGGAAAACGGTTTAACAGCAACATATTTTTGATCTTTTTGTTTTCTACAATGTTAAGGAATTAGTTTAAATTCAAACGATGATTTTAATAGTCAATAGAATTTTCTATCTAATGCATTCTATATTAAGTTTTCATTGATGGTAGGGTTTCTAAAAACTGGACATGATAGTTTTCTGATCCTAGAAGGCATTGTCGGAGCTATTTAGAAGAACATAGAATTCTGAACAAATTGAAAGTTCGCCGCATTTCGTTCAGAATTTTGTGTTCTTTAAAATGACTTGGAAAATGCTTTCTGCGACCCGGAAGCTACCATGTCCAATTTTTTAGAAACCTTGTCATCAATGATAAATATTATAGAGAAAAAATCAAAAAAACGTTGTTATTGAACACTTTTCCACCTACTTACAAAAGTTTTGTTAGATGTTTAAAACTTCTTTAGTGATTGATTAGTTTTGTTGACCATTTTGAGTCAACGTATACTTCGTTATTTAATAATCTTATTATGATTACTTTTATGGCAAGAAAAAAAAAACATTAATTTGTTGTACATGTTTTCAACTGATCAATCGCTTTTTCAACAGAAGCTACCGAATTATGGATTATCGATCATGTTGATTCCGATTATGAACATAAGGGATTCTTTTTCGGGTTTTATATACTGGTTTTCCAGTCTAACAAACATTTAACAAAAATATTTTTGGATCTACGTATGAGAGAATTACCCATATTGTAATTCACTATTTCAGCTCATTTTGAGTCCACAAGAAAGTTTCGGTAAGATTAGAAAAATTTAAAAAGAGTTCGTGCTAATGTATCTCTGGAGTCAAATTATGACCATTTTACTAAATTTTCGGCCTATAATTTTGACCATAGATAAGTCTAATGACTCTGGGAATATTCTGAAAGAATGTTTCTCTGTCGAGATATTGAATTATCAAGAAAACTTGATTTTTGTGACAAGTGACTATTTGTTGGAAATTCAATATCTTGACAAATGAACATTCTTTTCGGCTGAAACTTTCCGGCTATTCTAAAAATCATTAGATCCATCTACGAACTAAATTTCAACTCAAAAATTCAGTAAAACAGTCATAGCTCAGCTTCAAAGATCCATAGTCATGAACCTTTCTAAGGAATTTTCTAATCCTACTGAGACCTCCTTGCGAATTCAATATGAGTTCAAACGGCATATTATTGAGTTGTCTTGAAGACTATAGAGATTTCTTATGGTCATATTCGAATTCAGTCTGGTCAATATTCTATTATTATTTTATGTTTAATTTTTAATTTTTAAATATAAAACACATATGAAAGATGACTTTGATCGAGAGACTACAGATTAGTAATAATAAAATAAAATCACAAGTGTTAGTTCTGCTACGCAAATAATTGATAACTATGAAACAAATTACATATAAAACTCCATAAAAAAAAGAACCTTGAATGATTGACATTTTTGTAATAATGTTCCTATTCTATATGTAACAATTATATTCGTCATATATATATATCATATATGATAATTATGTTGAACTGTTGACTTAATTTCAATATTTGTCTTCAAATAAAAGTATATTTGATGAGTTAAAATATTAAATAAGAAAAGAAAAGAAAAAGAAAAAGAACATATCTTTCTTTTTATAATAAAATTTAGTTATTTCTATTCAATATGAAATTTATGATGACAATCTTAGCAATCATTTTATTCATATTATTCGTATCTTTCGATAGTAAGAATCTTTTTTTTTCTCTCTCCTTAACTTCTAACGGATTTTTCTTTCTTCACAGTTACTCATGCTGCTACATCATGTTATGCATGTAATCCTTGTGGAACAACATGGGATCCAGCAGTAGCTACTATAGTTCGAACAACACGTCCTAATGATTATTGTCGTGTAAGTAATTATACTGTCGTATGTTTATTAAAATAATATATTGTCTTTATTCAATAGAAAACCATAACCGGAAGTCTTGTTGTAAAAGATTCAACATCAATATGTAATCCAGTTAATGTTCTTAGTAATGGTGTTTATTGTTGTCAAATAGATTATTGTAATAAAGCAAATAAATATTCATTTCAACTAATTAATCTTGGATTTTTAATAATTTTTATAAGGACAATTTATTGATATTTATATTAAATTTAATTATATACTTCTATTGAGACAACATATTATAATCGATTTTTGTTTTAAAGACACGACAAAAACAAAAAGAAGAAGATAGAATGTATTTAATAAAAAGAAAAAGTTAAAAGAAAAAAGAAAAAGAATTTTATCTTTTTAGCTTAGCAGAAGTTTATTTGTTTGATGATTTTTTAATCCATGATAAAGAGTAAGTAAATAAGTGAATACACATTTTTTATCCAATTCACCATGTATAAGATCATCCGTGTCAAGTAATGGATGAACGTGAGCTTTTTCTCTGTAAGAAAAAAACAAAGAAGATATTAATTATCAAAAATAACAAACATAAAATTTGAATTTACTCAGCTATACGAAATGCTAAATCGAAATTATTTTGTTTATTATCACGATTTAATTTATTAAAATCAAATTCATCCGGAAAATAATGATGAATTATAGCACAAAAAGCAAGACCATCAG
Organism: Rotaria sordida; assembly: GCA_905250125.1. Lineage (NCBI taxonomy): Eukaryota > Metazoa > Rotifera > Eurotatoria > Philodinida > Philodinidae > Rotaria > Rotaria sordida. The sequence goes on along the minus strand of CAJNOL010002414.1, from coordinate 10,613 downwards.
CAAAATCCGTTGTAAAATTACGTATTTTTACTGACTATAAAAATGAAAAACGTATATATATAAATATATAAAAGCTTTATTTAAATGTCAACTATAGGATATGTAAAATTTTTGTAAGATTTTTATTTAATTTTTACTATATTACATACTTCATAATTTCTAGTAACATTTTCACACCATTTTAAAAGACGCTCTTGTGCTTCTTTATAAGATGGACGTAAAGATGATGATGTCATCCTAGAATAATATGTTGTAACTCAATCACTGTTCAATATTGAATGAAGAGAAAAGAAAATTATATGAATAATCATCGACTAGACTCACATCGACTGGTGTATGTATGTGTGTGCGTGTATATGTATATGAACTGAAAAGTAAAAAGAGGTAATTATGGTGCCAGTGGTTGATTATAATCGGAAGAATGAACAACCAAAAGATAGGTGGACGTTTCAAGAGAAAAGAAAGGAAAGAGAATTCATTTTTGTATGTCAAATGAGTGAATGACAATTTCTATTTCAACAATAATAGAGAACGAGTAACCTTTTTTCTTTTTTTTTGATTCATATCTAAAAAATGATTATTTAGTCAATGTGAAAATGGCTATAAGTCATAATCATCTAATAAATATATTATTTTTATTCTTTGTTATGAAATAATGGTTTTTCTCTCTCTCTCTCTCTCTCTCTCTCTGTCTCGTTGTATATGAAATATTTCCTCTCATTGTTCTGCATAAATCCGAAGTCGGACGTCATTTGTATAAAAGACAAAAGAAAAAAACATTCAAGCTATTGAATGCATACACCCAAATATGACATTCTATTATTTAAGAATAAATAAATATTTATTACATTCGAAACAAAAAAAAAAAGAGCAGACTATTTTTCTCGTTTTGTTTTTACACTGCAATGATTTTAAATAAATCAAAATGAAAAAAACAAAATCTGTCCTTGATTGACTTTAGATAATGTAAACGTAATCGAAATAATTGAATTCAATTGTTGAAATAAATATTCAAACATATCGCGAAATCTCAATATTAATCTAGCATTTTTTTTTCCGTTGACATTAGTAAATAGAACAATTGACAATATATATATAATCAATTTTCGGTCTCGCCATAGGTGTAGTGTATGGTAAATAAATCTTTAATCTAGACGACAAGTAAAATAGTCATTGTTTATTTCATTATATATACAATCGGATGTGAATACACAAAAAAGACAAAAAAATCATCGTGACTGATCGAAGGTAAATCAATAATCGACATATGCTATGACGACAGAAAAAAAAAATCTTTGTGTCTATTATCCTCGTTTAATCTTTACCCTAATCTTGATGAAAAATTGTAAACAAGTTTATATAGTTTCAATGTTTATTGAAGTTAATAAAAGCTAACTAATCCTATAACTTATATTATAATTATTATTATTGAATATGTCAAATGTAATAGTTCAATGATTTTAATGAAATATAGTTATTAATGAATGTTGAAATCTATAACATGAGAGACATTTAATATAACTTCGGTTAATATACTATGAGAGATTATAATTAACAAATTCTTTTCTTTTTGCAAAATCTAATGAGAAAAATAAAGATGAAATAAATATTAACAAAATAAGTTTCATAGATTAATTTTTGCAGAAATCTATGTCGAATGATTTTAATCAGTTGCTTCAGAAAAATTTATACAATAAATATAGTGCTTTCTGTTTTTTTTTTTTTTTTTGAATGCAGAAATAGGAGTCGTGTTTGAAAAAATCCAAATCCATAGATTCGAGTTTCATTTTTACTCTTATGATATTGCCAAGTTTCATAATGCAATTAAATTTAGTTTATAGACTTGCAGATTTGTAAAACAATTAAAAATAACAATACTACTTTAAAATAGTTCACACATGAGATTAAGTAAAATTTCAGAATATAATCGAACGAAAGATAACATTCTTATCTCTATCAATATGATATGCCTTAAAAAAAAAAAGGATAAAAATTTCAATAATTTATTATTTAATATCTGTCTGGAGAATTGAATTTATATATTAAGATCAAATCTTATAATTAACTTCATCAACTAGTATAAACATATGTTTCCGCTTGATGTCGCTATCTTCAAATCAATAACATGACACAGTAAAGTGTAAAGAGAGGAAAGCTAACGAGTCAGTCATTCGTTTAACATTATTATTGGTCAATTCATTGCAAAACAAGAAGAAAAGACATAGTGCTTTTGTTTACAATTTTTCATATATCATTTATCATCGTGTTCTTTCTTTTCAAGATACTTAAATAATGTCAGCACCAAATACAAAACAAATTAAACTTGATGGTAATTAGTTTTTTTTTTGCTTTGTTTTTAATCAAATGAAATATTTGTTTTTTTTTGATTTATAGAAGCTGAAATGCAAAAAGCATTTGAAGTAATTGGTGATGTTCAAAATGAAATTGATCGTCTTAATGAACAAGCAAGTGAAGAAATTCTTCAAGTTGAACAAAAATATAATAAACTTCGACAACCAAATTATAAAAAACGTATGTTTCTTTTTTTTTAACCAAAAAAAAATAAATAAGAATTTCTTTTTAGGCTCAGATTTGATTAGCAAAATTCCATCATTTTGGATCAGTGTTTTTCTTAATCATCCTCAATTATCAAGTTATTTAGATCAAAATGATGAAAATATTTTACAATATCTTAAACGTGTTGATGTTGAAGAAGTAAATGAAAAAAAAATACGATTCTTTATTTTAATCTTAAATTTTCTTTTTGTTTTTATTATTTAGCATGATGATATCAAATCAGGTTATCGTATTAAATTTGTAAGTCTTATTATATTTTAATGAAATTTTCTTAGATTTTTGTTATTTAGACATTTGATACAAATCCTTATTTTGAAAATGATATTGTCATTAAAGAATTTAGTGTAACTGAATCAAGTGAAACAACATGTAAATCAACACCAATTCGATGGAAAAATGTTTGTAAAATAATACAAATAAAATTTCTATTTCTTTATTTTTTTTTGTTTTTTGTAAAGGAAGCTAAAAATGGTCAAACAGCAAGTAGTAGCAGTAGTAGTAGTAAAAAAAGTGAAGGTGAATCACGTAAACGTACTCATGATACAGAAAATAATAATGAACATGGAGCTTTTATGGCTTGGTTTACAGATACAAATGGTGAAGCAGGTAATGATGAATTTGGTGAAGTTATTAAAGATGATATATTTGTTAATCCTCTTCAATATTATTTGGTAAGAAAATTTCAAGTTTTTTTTTTTCTTTTGAAAGATTATTTTTCTATTCCAGGCTGCAACAACAAATGATGAAGAAGAAGGTAGTGGAGGTGAAAATGATGAAGAAGATGATCTTGAAGTAAGATTTAATTCTATAAAAAAAAAAAACAATGAAGAAGATTTCTTAATTTTAGGAAAAAGACGATGAACAAGAATAAAACAAGTGGTTGTATATTGACATATTCTGTTTGTTGTTAATCTAAACATTCTTGCTCTTTTTTTCTTTTGGATCGAATCATAACTGCTTGTATGACATATTATTGACCCGGTTATATAAGTGTAAACACTATATGATCTTGTCTTGTATGCAAAATAAACAAGTGTTTATCGTAATAAAACTGGAAAAGAATATTTTATTATTATGTCATAAATAGAAAATTAATTCTACGCATGTAGAACACTATTTTGATGAGATTTTATCTCCACAACATGACTTAAACGTTTCCGAATTTCATTCTTGTTTTTTTCTTTGCCATTGTAACACGTACATCACGAATGATAAAAGCAAACATTCTGAAATTTTTATCATAGAGATCATTTAAATCTACTACTAATGAAAGTTTTCATTTTTTAGCTGCAACTGAGAGTCTACTCCTCTTACTCGGCCATGATTGATTTTTCAATGAGAATAAAAAATTAAAGTTGAGAATATATAATACTCGTATCTCATAAAATTCAAACTCACAAGCTATTTTTTGAAAAAAATTCTTTGGTAAAGAATTAAATCTTAGTTAGGAATGGATCGAATCTGAAAAATATTAAATTAGAATAAATCAGTTAGAGATAAGTTGAAGGAACACTCAATTGAGTTATTTAAATTCTTGCTAAATTCTATCGTGTTTTCTGAAAATTACAATTTTGATCAGTATAAAAGTAATTAGAATCCAAGAAAAAAATTTCTGGTTGAAGTTTTGATAAACTAAATAATCGATGTTGTTCAGATTTCAATGGTAATTCCAAATCCATATTTATATAATAAAACATGGTTGTCTGTCCGTCCGTCTGTTACCAGGTCAAAGGTCATAGGATAAATACTTCTGGAATTTTCTAGAATTGTCCAAAACGATATAGAATTAACAGAATTCGAGAATATTCTGGAGCTATCTTGTGGAATGTGGGTATGCGAAGGAGACATACACTAGCACCTATAGTTACACTCAAGCTCACACACAGTGCCTAACCCGGAGCGAAGCCACGAGTTTCTTGCTAGTGTATGTATATTTATGAACAAAAATAGTATAAAATATTTAATGATTTAAATACATCGTAAATTTCGGATACTAATGAAACTCTGTATCACACTAGATAGATTTCGCATATCAGAAACATTTAAGACTTTTCAGGAATAGAAATCCTTCCATTATACACTCTATCAATCGTGCTCTTTCCAATGGTAGACTTAGTTTTCTGCATCGTTAAATTCGAATCCTTCCCCTTGTGTGAATAATCGATGGCTGATTATGATTAGAGCTCATTGGGTCCAAGAATTTCTGAGAACGAACCCGAACCCGATAGGTTCATCCACTAAAAAGTTGGTTAGCTGTGAGTAAACATTGAAAAGTGATAAATGATTAGAATATGAAGAAATAGTTTGTGTCTGAACTTTAACGGCTCGATTATATTTATTGTTATCAAATTGTTAATTTAATTTGATCGTAAAGAAAAAAAAGTCGATCTTTGAAATCAATGTAAATTTGTTGACAATTAAAACTAATGTCTTTTTGTATGGATCACAAATAAGATGTATCTGTATACATATCTAAATATCGACATTGTGTTAAATTGTATTTTATTAAATCATTAAGAGGTATTAAATCTTCAAATGGTTGAATTATCTTTTGAAGATCACGTGATATCTAAAAGTTATTCAAAATATTTTTTAAAATAAGAATAGAATTTTAAAAAAAAACTAATAATAATAAATTGAATATACTTTTTCATTTTCTTCTATTACTCGTATAATATTTCCACCAATCAATTTAATAATATCATCATTAGTCCAATTTCCTTGTGATATTAAATATTCAATAATTTTTGGATAAGTCGATACATCTTCTAGACCTTCTGGTGTGCTAATTATATATCAAAATACGCATTTATAAAAAAAAAGCAATAAATAAAATGAAAAACATACTCGTCAATACCATCATAATCAGCACCAATACCAACACTATCGATACCAGCAACATTTCGAATATGATTAATATGTGCTAAATCAAATAAAAAATAAATGATCAATAGAATAAAAATTCATTTTACCTGCTACATCTGGAATGGTTACACGACGTTGACGATTACATATTATAAAACCTGGTGTAAATGCAACCATAACAATTCCACGATTAGATTTCTAAAAGTCGAAATAAATATCAGAAGATTTAATTGTAGAATAAAAAATTTTCTTTTTTAATTTACAATTAATTGAAGTACATCATCTTGAACATTTCGTGTATGATTACATAAAGTCCAAGCTGATGAATGACTAAATATAACTGGTGAACGTGTAATATTTAATACATCAAGCATAGTTTTTTTTGAAACATGTGATAAATCAATTAACATTCCAAGACGATTCATTTCTGTAATAATTTTTTCTCCAAATTCTGTTAAACCATTATTTTTTATTAATGTTGAATTAATACGATCAACTTGATTTTGATCAGCCCTAATAATTAAATCGATTTTTCAGTGTTATTCAAAATCTATTCATTTTCGTGGAAACAAAAAAAAAAACTAATCATACCATGGAGTATTACAATTATGTGTTAATGTCATATATCGTACACCCATTTGATAGAAAAGTCTTAAAATTGAAAATGAACTTTCAATAGCTTGTCCACCTTCAACACCAAATAAACTTGCAATACGTTTAGCTTGAAATGCTTGTCGAATTTCATTAGCTGTTCTAACGAATTGAAATACATCAGAATATTTTTCTATTAATCGATTCATAACATCAATTTGTTCCATAAAACTCATTATAGCATCTTTTCCTTGATGTTCACAAGATGTATAGATTGACCAAAACTATTCATTTAAATTTATTTTAATCAAACATATGATAAATATTCAAAAAAACATACTTGTCCACCAACTTGACCTTTTCGTAAACGTATTATATCTGTTTGAGATGGTGTGCCATTTTTTCTATCATATTGAGTCATATTATAGAAATCATGACCGGATATATTATTTTGAAGAATTGCTCGAATAATCATAGCCCAATCATTATGACTAGAAATGTAACAGAACATAAAAAAATCAACTGTATGAATTCTTCACTTTGAAAAATACTAGAACGCTTAGAACAAAGAAAAAAACTTTTTTTAAGAGTATCAAACAAAAATTTAATGGGATCTATATAACATCGAGTTTAGAATTTGAGCGGAAATTAAAACCAAGACTTTGTTATAAATGAAATGGTCAGATACTATGTAAGGATTGATCAAGTGTAAGTATATCAAGACTAGAAATGTGCGAGAGCAAATTTTTTAGTTTTCGATCTCGGCAATCCTTCAACCTTTTGTCTTAGTGTCTGGTATAGAGTTCGACAGTTTTGGATTACTAAAAATGAGAAAAAAGCATCGCCTGCGACCGAAACTGTTAAATCATCATATAGGTACGTAAATTTAAGATCTATTTCGAGAAATTTTCACTATTAAAATTAGACACACCACATAGTTCAATATATAAACAAAATAATATTATACAGATATACTGAAATCTCTATTCTCAAGAATGACAAAAATGAAGATTTCTTGACATAGGTTTTAGAACTTTTGTATTCGATGGTTTCAAAATTTTAGAACTTGGTCGAACCGTACTTTTATACTTTCAATACCGGATTAGATAGTCGCCTCGAAGATGCGAAATACTTTTTTTGTATTCGGTGGCTAGTGCGTCATAAACGACTAGAATTCATCGAGTCGAAAATTTTCAAACTTGGGATTAAAATTGACCTCGCATATCTCTAACTGCAACAATCATATCCACCTAGAAAAATCTGGCATGATCTCTTCTGTATAGAATAAAAATCTATGATTTTCTATTTTCGATGGTGGAAAAAAAAACGTTTAATGTACAATACAGTTCATTAAGAATTCTAGGAATCGAAAAATTAATTTTTCATTTCATTCAGTTGTTCTTCTTACCCATCAATCAATGGATTTTGTGCAAGAATATCAAATGCTCGTTGTTCATTTGTTGTTTGTTCTGATTTTCGTCGTCCAACAACAACTCCTACTGTAACACCTACAATAATAGCAATAGCCAAAGTACTTCCTATACTACCAATAATAATCCAATGTTTTTTTGCGAAAACCATGATTTGTTACCTGATGTGAGGTTTGTTGTTCTCTATTAATATAACTTCTTTATCTTTTCGCAATGTCGTAAAAAAAAGCATGTCTCATTAAGATAACATTATCAAGCAAAAGAAAAGGATTCTCTATAAAGCTTTTTTGTCAATAAATTTACGTCAAGACTAAAATTATTTGTTAAAATTAAGATCCTTCCGTTTTTTCTTCCTCTTTAATATTATTCAAATATCAGATTACGTATGTAGTTATGCGTTTATTTATACCTTTATTCATATATATGTTTATAGCTGCTGCTTTCATACACACACACACACACACACGCAAACATTCTGCTAAATAATCAACATCAGAAGACAAAAAAAAAGAAAACAGAAGAGTATAAGTGTATATGTATATCACGCAAGTTTGTGTTTTTTTACAGAAATAAGAAGAACAACAACAACAGAAAAAAAAAGAAGAACCTGAACACATATAAATAATCTCTTTCATTCATACATTTTCTTCTTGAATAAAAATGTTGAACGAGAGAAAAAAGAAAAACTCTCACCGGGCTTGACGTTGTTCATTAGAAACGAATGCAGGAATAATTAGCTAGTGTGATGCTTCTTTTTTTTAAATATGGCACATAAACAAAAAAAAAAGTTTTAATCTCCATTTACTTTTCGACGACATGTCGGACATGAATCATTTTCCTATATCAAAAAACAAAAACAAAAAATTTATTGTCTCATTCTTTCAAAATAATAATAAACTTACACTAAGCCATGTTGAAATACATTCAAGATGAAATAAATGTGTACAATGTAATTTATTAATTATTTCTTGATCATTAAATTCAGTTAAACAAATAGGACATTTTTCAACTAATAAAATAGATGATGTTGATTCGGATTTATGAATAAATTTTATTTTTGGTAAGGCATCTATTTCATCTTGTGTTAATCGTGATGGAAAATTTAAATTTAATATTCGAGATAAACGTATCATACCCTAGATAAACAAAAAAAATAAAAATAAAAAAATAGATATATATATATTTTTATTTACTTCAATATTTTCAAATTCATTTCGTGTACCTAATCGACCATAAATAAGACGAAATACAAGTTGATCAAAATTATTTACAGCACCTTCAAGAGATTGTATAGAATCAATAACAATTTCAATAGCACGATTAAGACGGACATGTGCTACACCACCATTAGAAAAATCTTGATTATCTATTGTCGTTGTATTAGTTGGATCAGTAGATGTACGAGAACTATAGAACAAGAAAAATCTAAAAAATTTCATTTGAAAATTATTTATTGTATTTACCGTGTATTATGACCAGTATTAGATGTTGATCTTGCTGTACGACGTGGAGGTACTTGTGGTCGTGTTAAATCATCATCTTCATCATCAGTTACTAAATTAAAAGTTGTATTAACAATAGCTGCTGATGATTGTGTCGTTGTTGTTGGTTGATCATCATCATCCGATATATAAACAAGACGATATTGTCGTGGTTGAACAATAGATGATGTTGGTTGTTCTTGTTGTGTTGTTGTTGTTGTAGATGGAATTTGTCGATGAGTTGTAGAAGTAGGACGACGTGATACACCAATTGAATGTGAAGTTGAAATTTGAGGTAACTGAATTTGTGATTGTAAATGTCGTGGACGTAAATTATATCGTTGAGAATTCTCAATAGATGATATTCGTGTTGATGAATGTTGTGTATCAGATGTTATTGAACGATTTCGAAGTGAATAATTTGTATGTGATACAACGGAAGATGTTGTTGATGGTGGATTATTACGTTGACGTTTAGGCGGAGCTGTACTAATTGGTTGAGAAGAAACAATTGTTGATGTTGATGTTGCTTGTTCATGATCATTATTATCTTCAGAAACATTTGTTGAACGAGTTCGTTTTCGTGATACCGTCGAGGTTGGTGGCGGCATTGTATATATATGTGTGTGTATTTTAATAAATAAACAAATAATTAATAGTCAATAAACAATAAAACGTTAATCTATAAATCGAGTATGAATAATGATTACGTTGATGAACCCGATCGATGACCTACGTAGTTAAATATCGGTTGGAATGGTGAAATTAGCTTGTTTGTTGTTATTTCTCCGTATTTTCAACAGTTCATAATATAACCAATGAATGATATTTGGGTTATAGATGGCGCTAATTACAGATGATTTAAATATATGTAATTAGATATGAGAGAAATCTATTGATCATATCAATCTATATGAACATATAGATTAATAGATGTATGAGGAAGAAATTTAATTAAACTATTTAGTCTTTTTAAATTTATTTCCTCCATACCTATTCTATGACGATGTATATCTGTACTACTTGAAAAAATATCCGAATCTTCCTCTATTGTTTCGTTTTCACCCGTGCTCATTTTCAAATCTTTGGGGATAATTGTTATTAATGGTATGTTGAACTTTTCAGCTAATGGTCGAAGAATGATTTCAAAATTGTTGGTAGATATTAAAATTGATGCTCTCGAATCTTCGATATAATATTCTAATACTTTTGCTGAATGATCTTGATATAACGGAACATAAATGCCGCGATTAAGCCAACATGATCATTGAGCAGTCCCAGGTCCATTGTTACGGACTCCGTATACGGTCAGAAACGATCGTATACGGTGTCGTATACGACCGTTTACATGCCATATACGCTCCGTATACGACTGTATGTGGCCGTAATACATGTGATCGTATATCTCCGTGGCCGTATACGGAGAAATACGGAGATCGTATACAGAGCGTTTATGATCGTAAACGACCGTATTATCTCCGTATGCGATCGTATTTTGTCGTCTATATAGAATGATTTCAGTACATAACATTGATCGGTGCTATATTCACTGAGACATACACCTACCTATCTACCTACCTACCTATCTATCTAACTATCTACCTACCTACCTACCTACCTATCTATCTATCTAACTACCTAACTATCTATCTACCTACCTATCTAGCTG